>PVHY01015036.1:0-36920 GCA_004024945.1 Uropsilus gracilis
AGGCGATTGGATTGGGATTCCAAAATGGAGAGGAGATGGGAATCGGCCATCTTGTAAAGATGTGAGCCATGTGAGCTAGGCCATGTGGCCACCGAGGGCCTGCAACCCTCGGCTGGCCCAGGCTGGCAGCATGTGTGCTGAATGCAGTTAAGGAGTTCGCAGATTTGAACTCCGTGTTGGAGTTTGTTTTGCTGAGTTTGATTTGTGTCTGAAAGAGGCCGTGCAAAAGTTAGTCCTGAGAAGAAAGTGAACTTTGCTGGTTCGGCACCATGGAGTTTCTGCTACCTGAAGGTGACAAGGAGAAGACAGCATGGAAGACAACGAGGAGCATTCAAAGGAACATGTCTTCAAGCGTCTGGAGATGGACTCTGACTGGACATTGGTGAGACGATTAGGACTGAGAGACTGAGGATATTTGGGGCAATCTGGGAAAGGGTTTGGACAATGTTAAAGTATTCTGAGTCTTACATGTTTCTTTTGTAGTTAATAGGATAATTAGAAATCACTTTGTTAGAAATAAATTAGTCTGCACTGCACTGATAGTCTTGGTTTGATATTTTAGTTAAAAAAGGCTGAGGATGGGGGTAAGAACCCACAAATGGAAAGTTTAAACTGTGTTTTAAAGTTTTTCTTTTCTGCAGTTTTTGGAGCTGAGAGCAGTTGGCTGGCTTTTGCATATCAATGGTAAAGGTGATCAGTAAAAATGCTAATAAAGAGTGTGTAGCCTGCTTTGTAGAGAGAAGCAGGCAGATAGCTGTATCCAGTTAAGGTTAAAGGTAATTGCAAAGGAACTGCTGGTAGCCTGCTTCTGAGAGAGAAGCAAGCAGATAGCTGTATCCAGTTAAGTAAAGACAGAAAGTCTTCATTTTACCCAGTTTCAATGGGATTGGATTGGAGAGCACGACCTGCAGCAAGAAAACATGGACAGATCACAAACGAATATAACCTGGCCACCCAACGCAAACTTAAGACTGAAAATCTAACAGCAAGGTTTGCCTGGACCCAACAACGCAGTCCCTCACCCAGAGGAAAGACACTAACGTAAGAAAGAGACTAATGGACTCAGCACAGCTAATAAACAACAAAGAGTGGGGTTAGAGAGAATGGAAGGGGCACCAGAGGGAGGAGGGAGGGGGAAAAAAGTAGTAACACAGAGGTTGTAACCTAGGGAACAAAATAAAATAAAATTGTATATTTAAAAAAAATAAAAAAAAATAGATTGCCCTGGGAAACGGGGCACTAAGCTGACAATCCATTAAGCTGATGATCCATTATGCAAATTCAGAACCGTCCTGATGCATGGAGTACATGTAAAGCTTTAGAACCCTCACTCTGGTGCCGCTGGCACTGCCTGTTTGCCCACTGCTTCCCTTAGCTGTGTATTTCAGCAAGTCAGCTGTTCTGTTCTCCACTCGGTCTCAGGTGAATTATTTCACTCCCACACCTAACCTACACCTGATTCTCCCTCACAACAATTGCTAGTTAAACGAAGCTATGGAACTTGATATATGCCAAGTAAACCAGTTTAAAGAGTACCAATAACCAGTTTTTCAAATTGAATTCCATCAAGAGTAAATGGGTGTTTTTAAATCACCTTGTCCTAACTTAGAGCCAACTAATAAAGATCTCAAATATTTCATAAGAAAAAAAAAAAAAAAAACAAAAACTCCTCTGGCACACAAAGGAGGTTGGGCTCTGACAAAACCACATTAGATTCCGAGAGAGAGAGAGAGAGAGAGAAAGGTCAATTCCATTTCTGTGTTTCCCAGTTCTGAGGTCACCTTTATCTCATCTTTCACTCCCCACTCCCTAATTTTGTTTTACCTGTAAAGCTATTCCAATTCCACAGGTCATTTGAGTGAGAGACTGGAGTCTCTAATCTGGAAAGACATTAGTGGAAGAGCCACAGGAAGTACTCAGGACCAATTATTTCCTGGAAGGACAACTAAACACTAAGTCAAACCCAAGTTATCATTTTTCACAGCCTCTCTATAATAACCAGGTGATATTTCAAAAATGCTATTCAGTAAATTAACTTAGTTTCTTGTGAATTTGTCTGTGGCTAACATCTTTTCTTAAAGTGAACTCCATTAGAGAAATTGTGTGTTTGCCATTGAAGAAGGTAGGGTCCAGTAAAGTCTCTAGTAAATACACATTTCTTTGTTTTACTAAGTAATTAATGTTGACTTCCCCACTAACACTCTAAGCTCTACAACAGCAGGGACAGTGACCTGCTCATAGTAACCTTAGGCCCTTGCAAAGCAAGCAACATTTAGATATTGGATATTCTTAGATGAATCTGGAAGACAGACTTTGGTCGAAATGTTTTTTGCCAAGTAAACACACTTATTAGATATCAGTGTGATCTCACAGAATATATACTAATCAAATATGCAGAACAGGGAGGAACTGAAGTATACATTAAGCCCTATGAAATTGCTGTTTTTGAAGATTCCAAAGAGAATATAGTCATTTCATATAGATCAGGCTACTATGATTGTTTTGAAAATCATCTGTTCCCATTTTTTGATGACATGAATTTAAGACTAATGATTTTAATGGTAATGATTTTAATGATTTAAAAGTATTGCCATAAAAATTTAACATCCTATGACCATAATCTATAGGATAGCTGTTTAAAGGACTTAGAGAAGAGGAATGAATTCTATGTGTTGATGACCGTAATAAAACTAGGACCAAGGGTTGAAAGTTACAAGGAGATGGTTTTGATCAACAATAAGAAAGTTTGAAAGAGTGGTGGGGGACCCCCAGGAACCTCAATGAAGTGATTGATGTGAAATATATATATATATGTATAAATTAAAATAAAAAAATTAAAAAAAAAGAAAGTTTGAAAGATAATTTACAACAGATGTATTTATATTCAGTAAGTTTGAGCAACTCTTCACTGATCCTGATGGGAAAGGGAATTTAAGTCATTTTGCAGAGGAACTAGATGACTTCAGGGATTCTATACATCTTCAGAGATGATGATTTGGTTTCAAGGAACTCAGTGAAACCCATTAACTTAGTTTCAAGTGTTTAATCGGTTAGCGAATATTCTCTGTTCAATTTGTGTTCTAAAAAGAAGGTAGCATGGTATCATTTTTCTAGAAAAAGTGAGGTTGGTTATAAAATAAAAATAAATATTCAATACACACACTGAACAAGTATCATCAAAAGAACAGTACTACCAAAACTGACAGAAAAACAAAAACTTGTAGTAATGGTATTTTTACAAGTTTGAGCTGAAATATAAAAGAAATTAAATTAATTCCAAGCCATTCTGGCCAGAATTGCAGTTTATAGACTTGAGTATTACCATCTAATCAGTTTAATTTGGAGACAGACAACAATGATCTATGAGTATGGTTCTTCTCTGAAAAGACCATATTCTTTCCAATGACTATTGAACCACTACTCATTTGTAATGTTAGAGAAAATACTCCCTGTACTCAAGGAGCTAAAATCTCATATGCTCCATGTTTTGACTAATAATACCCAAAGACTAACTTTGTAGCATTTATTTTAATTCACATAAAGTACCATTTTAATTCACATTTTCAGATGAGACCACTAAGATACAGTGTATAAACAGACTGATAACCTCTCTATGGTCATATAGCCAATAAGAAATACAGACAGGATTTGAACCCAGGCAGTGTGTTTTCAGAGTTGACAAGTATAGCTGTTGCACTACATTGCCTTCTAAGTGAAGTGACAATTCTTCATTTTGTATTTTTCAAAGGAGATTCATTGCCCTGAGGGTGACCATCTCTAGCAAACCAACCTGACATATACTCACCAGAGCATGCCTGCAGGGCCAATTTGTATTCATCCAATTGGCATTTGCAGAAAAGCTGTATTTTAGGCTCTGCACCAGGTGATTTTTATTCAATCCTAACAGTTTGGTCAAAAAGATAATTTCTCTATTTTAAGGATGAGAAAACCGAGAGGCAGAAGTTAAATGGCCTGCCTGAGCTCACATAATTAGTGAGAAATAATGTAGCGATTTAAACTCAGACCCACTGACTCTTCTTGCGCTTTCAGTCCTAAATGTCATTTTCAGCTCCTAAATGTCATTTTTTAAAGTGTGCAAATCAGTGGTTTCAGCATATTTACAAGGTTGTACAGCTACCACCACTATTCTAGAATGTTTTCATCACCCCATTTCCTCAAATAACTGTACAAATTAGTCACTCCCCAGTATCCCAAGGAGACTGTTCTTGGCAACCTTGAATCTTTTTGTCACTATAAATCCCTATTTTGATATTTTCAAGAATCCTGAGTTGTTTTTTTTTTTTTTGTGTGTGTGTGTGTGTGTGTGTGTGACTATCTCCTTTAACTGATCATGGTGTTGGTGTTTTCAAAGTTCATCCATGTTGTTAATATGTACTGGTGTTCCTTCCTTTTCAGGCTGAATGATATTCCATTGCATGGATATACCATAGTTTGCTTATGTGCTCATCAGCTAATAGACAGCTGAATGCTTTCCATTTTTTGGCTATGATAAATAATATGGTTATCAACACTAATGTGCAACTTTGTGTTTGAATATGTTTTTGGTTCTCTAGGGTACATACATAAGTGTATGAATTGTGAGGAGCTTCTGAACTGATTTTCAAAAACCGCACATCATCTTACAGTCCCATCAGATGAAAATAATTTGGGCTCCAGTTTCTCCACTTCCTGTCAAACAATTGTTATTTTCTGTTTCTTCAGTCTTCCCTGTGTATGTAAAGTGGTATCTTATTTATCTTATTCTCTTATTACTGCTCTGATTTGCAGTTCTCTAGTGACAAATGGTGTTGAGCCTACTTTATTTGCATATTGGCTGCTGATATTTTTTGGAAAATGTCTACTTAAATCCTTTGCCCAGTAAAAATTATTTTGAGTTATTATAGAATTTTTTTTTTTTTTGTCGAAAGCGGTAAGTTTATTTATGAAAGACAAAGTGATCAGAAATAAAGAAGACAGGAAAGCAAGACACCCTGCAATAGCCCAGGGTAGGGTAAGGAGATGAACCCTTTGAATTATTTATTATTATTTTTATTATTGAATTGTAAGAGTTCCTTATATATGTAGAGCCTCAATGAATATATGATTTGCAAATATTTCCTCCCATTTTGTGGTTTGTCTCTTCCTTAAGTTTTTAATTTTGTTGCTTAATTTTTTACGATTGCTTGTTATTGATGTCACACCCAAGAAATCATCTAATTAAAGTCATTTAAAGTTAAAAAATGTATATCTAAAGATCACTGAAATATGAGATTTCAAAGGCTCTCTAGTTTTTGATGGAGATGTATATAATCATGAAGTTCCTTTTGCAGTTTCAAATGAGCCTGGACCTCTATTTGGCATTGGAAAATTGGGTTTTACGAGGGGATGGGAACATTAAAAGAATATAGAATTCACAAATTTTCTCCCAAATGAAGTCATGTCAAGTGTTTAGTACAGGACTCTAAAAAATGTGGCTATTAATTTATTATCCTAATCATAATTACTCTAAGAGATTTAAATCTTCTGAACAAAATAATGTAGAAGGTAGGGTCTTTAGGTAGTGCTTATATCATGACGTTGAGCATGTATTCGATTAATTTATTTATAACAGAAACTGCAGAGCTGTCAAGTCCTTTCTGCCATGTGAGGATACAAGATGCCTGCATATGCCATAGTTAAAGCCTAATCTCACCCAAGACTTGTTAAGATTGGCAACCTGGGGAGCGTACCAGTACCTATAGCCAAGAGTAAAATTCTTCAAAATTTCCTAACCTTGTTTCAAAATCCCTAGTTACGTAAATGCACATTCAAGATTTTATAGGACAGCTCACATATTTTGGGACTAGTGAATTTTGAATTTTGACACAGATAAACTTTTCACAGACTTAGAAATGGGAATTTCAGGATTACTTACCAGTCAAAGTTCACTATTACTTTTTCCACCAAAATCCATGGGCAGCCTTCTGGGAAAAGATTATCATATAGGATCTATGAGCAATGCATTGCTCAACTATAGAAGGTGCTCAACTACTCTCAAAGTCATTGTAGAATCATAGGATTCTGATTTTCCAGCAGAAAAACAGACAAGTGCTTTGGAGAAGTGGACCCTTTTTCTAATGTGTATAAATTCACTATAATATGGCAATAATGGATTTCCCTAAATCTTCCACATATTTACAGCCATACCACTAGTAATGTAGCCATTAAGTGTTCAAGTTCCAGAAAACCAATTTAGAGTTACCTGGGTTATTTTGGCAGTTGTATGCTGTTGTATTCCCCTACTTTGTCAATATGGCAATGATAATGGCCAACAACTTTGACATATACCAATGGTCTACGGAACCCTTATTCTTTGTGTGTTAGAAATAAAAGTAATGGCATCTGTGGTCATTTTGAAGAATAATAATTTAAATCATACTGCCTCTCAATAGGGGGGAAAATCACAATTCACAGAAGAAACTCAAACGACTATTAAACACGAAAAAGTTCAATTCACTGGTAGTGAAATCAATTAAAAATAATGAGGAATTATTTTTCATTTCTTTGACTGACCAAAATACAAGTACTGGCAAAATAAGAAAAAGTGACAGTTCTACGCTGTTGCCTCCAGTGAGTAGATACAGCTGTTTTGGCAATAGTCAAAATATCAACAGTTCCCTTGATTCAGCTATTCTACTTCTAGGAGATTAGTTGAGTATATCTATATAAGCAGGCAAAGCTTCATGTATGCAGCATCACTGACAGCATCATCTTATCAAAAATTACTTCTATGTCCAATCACAATATATCATTAAATAAATTCAAAATACAATACATAGTATTCCCTTAAAAATTATATGTGCATATATGTACACCTGTGATACACACATACACAGTCATAGAGAAAATGCAGAGATTACTTTCAAGTTATAGGAATGGGGGAAAGGAGAACTGATTTTTTACTTTATTGTAGCGTCTGATATTTTAAATGACTATCACCTTTATAATTAAAAAATATATATCCCCCTTCAGATCAGAAGCTATTCAGAAATGTACCTCAACTATGTACTAATTGCATATTGAAAATATTTTTGTAAAGTGTCCAGATACCAGCTACTGGTTTTCAGCAAATCCAACATAATATAAGTACATTTCATAATCAGAAGTCAAGAAAACTATGAATGTGGTTATTCTTTATACAATCATATATGCTTATATCTGTACTAGAGTAATGATAGATATAGGACAACAGCACATTTGTAAGATCTGAAAACTAAACAATTAGCTGGTGAAGGATATTGTTTTGATAACCACCTGAGGAACAACAGTCTTTTTTTCCCTCCCACAAGAATTCCTAAGCAGTGCAGGAACTATTCTCTATCTTAAAAAAGATTCATGTCCCATCTAAGAGGAATACCCAGAATTCAGGTTTGCTGGTGGGTTCATGCAGTTTCTAATTGCTTCAGGAATGCAAACAAAAATTCATTTATAAAAAGAACTCTTCTGTCTGACACTGCTCTAGTCTGAGTGTTTGCTTTCCCCCAAAGTCCCTAGTTGAAATCCTGAGCACCAAAAATGATGGTGATAGGGGGTGGGGGGTCTTTGGGAGATGCTTATGGAATGAGGTTGGAGTGCAAATGAGATTACTGTTCTTATAAAAGAAACCCAGCAGTTGTCAAGTCCGTTCTGTCACATGAGCACACAGGAAGTCTGCTACCTTAAGAGAGCCTTCACCTGAGCATTCTGACATTCTGATCTCAAACTTTCAACTTCTAGAACTGTGAGAAATAAATGTGTGCTGCTTGTAAGGCACTCAAATGTGGTATTTTGCTATAGTTGCCTGAACTGTCACTATTTTTAAAACTCCAAAGATTCAAGTCCTGGTTTTTCTCCTTTTTGTGGACCTGAAGTAAATCACACTCTCTATTTCTTTTTCTCCATTTCTTAGCTTAGAGAGGGGTTCTAATAATACCATGCCAACTCTTTAGATTGATGCAAGGCTGAAACCTAGTCATGCTGGGCAAGGGGCTTTTAAAGCTGTGAAGTCTTCAATAAAGGAAAAAATATTTTCGTACAAATGTGACTTAGTACTATTTTGAAAGTGGGAGGTTTTCAAGGATGAGTCCTCATTTATGGTTTTCACTCACTATGGTCTAGTAGATCTCTATTTTATGTTTTTGAAACTTTTAATATTTTGTTAAACTTTATTAAATGGTAATCATTGCTGGCCACTTGTGGTATAAAATCTAATAGATGTAATTCTACACTGACACTCATGGATGTTTTTTATTAAAATAATAACATTTTGAAGGTCAGAAAATTAGCCAAAAATTCTGTCTGACTTGTCAGAGATACATCATGGCACAGACTATAGCAATTTTTTACATCTTCTGCAATAATAAAATGAAACACAGCCTAAATTTATTAAAGACACTACTAAGAGATAGGTATTTTGCAGGCAAGAAAACCTTTTATTTTAAACCACAAATAGTCAGCAGGTGGCCACAACTATCCATGTTTCATTAAAACCACATAAAACCTAGGTACAAAAGCACCACTGATTATTGCTCTAGAAAAACTGCGTGAAAAATCCATATATGCACAGTAAAAACACCACAGTATGCACAGGACTAAATTTTTTAAGTAAGTGCATGGAATGCTGAACCACTTTACACACGGCTTCCAATACTAAATTGTTATTTATTTTACTTGAAGATGATGGAAACTTCCAAAAAACATGACTATGAGAAGGTAAAATATCCATTCTTATATATTGTTGAATGCCAACTAGTAGAGTCCTAAAAAAATTAGCATTTACAAAATACTTGGTAAAAATAGCTCTTAAAAGTTGTCCCAAGAGGTACATAAAATCAACCCCAATTTTTCATGATAATTCATTCTCCCTCGTTATCTACAGATTCAGTTTTCTGTGCCTGTGAAAAAGAAAAGGAAAAAAAAAAAAGAGATACAGTTACTATTAAAACTACTATAAGCCAAAGAGAAGTCCACCCCATCAATACACACACTTTTGAACATCTGTTTTTTAGCAGCTCTACTGCCAAATATACTTCAACTCTGAGTGAAAACAGACAAGCCTGGAATACACTACACAAATGCTCTGCTGCATTTATTACTTCTACTTTCCAAATGACCGCAAACACTTCACCTGCAAGCTCCCACTGTTCATAAAAAAAAAAAATCCATCATACAACTATATCTGATTCTAGTCACTGCAAACACGCAGAATGTTCTACTGTACCCTTAACTCTCACTGTTTCAATCTGCCCCTTTACTGACAGTGTGCTGGGTGGGGTACCTCTGGAGGCTGAGACATTAACAGTTGAACGAGAGATGTGGATCTGCAATAACATTACAGGCAATAAAAAGAGACATTATGAACATGCTATCACCGGCTGAAGGATCGAGCAATTTCTTTAAAGACACTGATTCGATCAGTGGGAGGCAGTCATGGGAAGTACCTCTTCAGCGTTAGTGTCACCATTTTCAGATGGTGTAGTACCTTCCTTTCCAGCTTCCTGCTTTTCCTCCTTCTTCCCTTTAGCACCTTTGTTAGTCTTTGTTCCAGGTTCTTTCTAAGAAGCAGAGCACAGGGAAATAGTATGTTAGACTTGGAGTGAATTAGTTGAAATCAGTCAGCCTCTTTCCAAACGCACATGAAGCAAAACCATGGCTAACTCATTTCCTGAGTGAAACAGGAACCCAATATTGCTGGACTTTGAGGAACACTGAGTGTCTTCTAAAGTCCACTGGATTCTTTGGGAAAACACACTTCCTTCAGGCCTCCTTGCATGTGAGAGTGAGAAGTGCTTCTGTAGAATGGAGAGTAGCCATAGGAAGACCTGGTGGAATAATAGGACTTGAAGCAGCCAGAGAAGAACCCAATGAGTGAAAGTCCTTGTGTGAGGATTCGGGGCTTGAGTGGCTGAAAAACTAAGAAGGTTCTTAAAATGAGGGTCCTGATGAAGAAAAGCTCCTAACTTTAAGACCAAGCCTGACATAAATTTTGCTTTAGAATCACTCATTCGTTGCACCACAATACTTGTGGTTTCAAACAACTTGCAACAATAGACAATGCAGAGCACAGCACAGAAAAGCTGTTGGATTAAGTTTCTTAATAATTCCGTATCTCAGTTCCCTCTCCTGCAAAACAGGTATTTGTATCTATCTCAGCAAGGCTAATATGATGTTGTGAGTAAGGCAATCAGAATAGGTTCTTACATGGCATAAGGGCCATATAAGTGTTTATTGGTATTGATCATTTACGAATAATTATTCTATGACTTTCATTAATCATCAAGTGGTCTACTAAGACCAGACATTAGAGGTTAGAAAAAACCACCCTCAACTCCTGAGTGCCTTTTGGGAGACAAGTGAACTGCATGAAAGGTAGCATATTCTCCTTGGACATGATACTTCCCAGAGCAACTTCCTTCTTTTTATTGACCAAATGGAAAACACATTCCTGGTCAAACATAAAATGTGCTTTAAGTTTTCTGAGAAAGCTGATAGGACTGGTAACAGTTTTTCAGTCAGTACATTTAAACTGAATTGTTAAAAGTGATTTTTCCTTGGATGACTCTTGGATATGGAATTATAATTTATTCACTGTTTAAAATAGCCAAAGTGGGGGAGGGAGCACCTCTTACCTTAGCAGATGTTTTTCTTGGTTTAGGTTCAGGTTTTGGTGGAGCAGGTTTCTGCAAAGATAAATTAAATTATACAAATACCGAAAAAGACAACCCTCAGCACCAAAAGGAACACATAAAGACTGCAAAAGACAACAGCCCATTTTGACTATGACTTTGTTCATTTAAAAAAGATTTTTAGCATCAGGTAACAGCATAAAGATGTATGCGTTTTGTAACTATTTTCATCCTGAGTTCTCAAGTGAATGGCAGGTGAGAATTAAAAGCCAGTCCATTGTTCCCTGGTCCAGAATAGCTCTCCGGGAATAGGTTTAAGCTTCTATCTCCGATTTCTCTGTATTTCCTTTTATCACAGCGCAGCAGCAAGAGGAATGACTCAGGCCCTCAGCCAAATGACTCAGTGAATTCAGTCACACCAGTCTTCCCAACAGTCTAAAAATCACAGCACAATCACAGGCAAAATCACAGGCAAAGCCCATCCGGTAGTGAAGACTGCTGTGTGTGAAGTATTTCAAAATCATTTCCAAATCCTTCCACCTCTGATGTCGATTTCAAGTTCTATAGCCAAGATTCCTTCCCACTTTCATCCTCTCCAATGCCAGCTCAAGGTGAGAGAGATCTCCAGTTCACCCAGATACAGGAGCTCATTTGTCCCCAAGCTTTTTCTGGAGAATACGGTTATAATAATAATCAAATATCTGCAGTCAGCCCCCAAAGTTGATCATTTTTCACAGATATTATTGGTCAAAGAGTCAAGTAAGAAGCTATTTTTCTCTTAACTCTAATTCTCCTCCCTGCTTCTCTGAGCAGGGCCTACTTACCCCTGATCACAATCTCCTCCACACAGGGTTTCACGATTGGCCTGCTTCGCCAGGGGCTTAAACCACAGGGAAGATAACCCATTTAACCTCTGCTTTTTAATAGTTATTTTAGGGCAAACATTTCCTTAAACTAGAAAAAATGTATACATCTCTCCCAGCACTAGGAGAATGGCTTCTAAACAGAAAACTCTCTTCAGCACGTCCCCTTGGGAAGGAAAATATATGTTCCACTTTACAGTCTCCAAGTGGGTGAGGTTCATACTGAATCTGCCCCTTTTGACCAAAAATGTCAAGTGAAAGTGTAGACAATTCAGTTTTGGAAGATTGGCTGTTAGAAATGACCTTTCAAATAAAGAAAATTGAACTTGAAAAATAATGTTTTTACTAATCTTACTACCCTCAATCTGCTCTCAAAATAGATCAGCTTACAAGTCTCCTGAATTTTCAGAATTTAAAAAAAAAATTGTTATCTGGAGGCATTAGTACATATATTAGTATACTTTTTTTTTTTCAATTTACCACAAATAATTTCTTGCTAAATGATTTTCTGTAAGACAGGCCTTTCCCCTGATTCAGCACTCAAGGGTTTTGATGAGAAAGGAAAGGGTGAACTTTCATAAACTAATTCTGCTGGTGTCTGAGGAGGCTCTGTGTTAGTGCCATAGGCAAGGATCTCAGGGGAAGATGCTTGTGTTGTTGCTTCCTGGTGCTCAGAAAAAGCCATATTTTAATTCTGATTTTTTTTTTTAACTTTATTTGGGCTATAGATCCATAGACTACATGGACACTCAGTATAACCTATAGTTAAATCTAAAAAGAGTTAAATTGTAACTCCTAAACTATGATGAAAGTTACTATTAATCACACACCATCTTTGAGAGGCTTCCACAGAAACTGGATTAGCTGTGTACACACAGAGCCGCATTTCCCAGCCCTTAGTCTTCCCAGTGACTCTACTTTTGTTGTGGCTCATGGGAAACACTGGTGCAGCCAACCCAAACTTGATTATACTTCTGAACTTGAGAGTGGTCCTAATACCCAAATGAGTTTTGCTTCCCTATATTGTTGCAGGTACAGGTGTTGCTTGAGGATGAAATCCATAGTTCCCTGAAGACCAAAGTAGTTTGGAGCTCCTGTACTATCTAGTATAGGGATAAATGCTTTGAGCCAAGAGGTCAATGCCTTTCCCTCTACCTTTCAGTGGGCTGTGTAGGCTGCAGGTGTGTTAGCTCAGATCATATACCAGAGAGCCTGGTTGGTCTGTCTTGGCAAGATGAGGACTGGTACCTGAGCAGGGCAGCAGGTAGGAGATTCTGAGTGGCAAAATAAAATCAATATCTTTGTGAAGATTCTCAAAATCTAAAATGAGACTAAAACTTTGGATTCAGACAGCTGGCAGAGCATGCTGACTAAAGCAATGCCTAATGGAGAGAGAACAGGCATTCTTGTCCACTAGTGCATCATATATAGAATTGGAAGACTCTGCTCTATGTGTTTCTCTTGTTTTGGAGATCTAGAACTATAAACAAGCCCCTGGGAGTTCCATGCTTGGTAGTTGGGCTGATTATTGTTTTTCACAGACAGAATATCTGATTGAGCAACTTATTTGGGATGCTGCTCAGATTTGCTAGAAATTAGGATCCAGGTAATTTCTGAAATGAAAAATTAAAAAGACCTCAAGGAAAACACCACCCTAGTTTATTTCCCCTTTGCTACTTTTCTCTGGACATAGAGAACATGTACTCATGAGAACTAACACCAAATACTCACCGCTGACAATCTGGCAGACCTTCTGGTCGGCTACAAAGGAAAGAAAAAGAAAATTATTTTGGTGATTCTACCCAACCTAGTTGATTTTTTAAAATTCCACTCCTAAAATCTTACTTTATTGAGAGAATAAATGTATTACTTCCACCATCCTACCTCAGCAAGCACAGTGAAACACATACCCTGTGCCCTGTGCCCTGGGCACTTTAAAATACTCAAGAGGAAGTGTTTCTGTTCAGAGAAGGGCCTTTCCCAACTAAGGGTGTGGTTGTTAAGAAAAGGAATGAAAGATGAATTTAGGCTGCAACCCAAACCATAATCCACCTTTGTGATAAAATAGACAGTGGGAGCACTGAGATGCCATTTGAAAACTAGTTTTTAGTCTGACTCTTGTTCCATACAAATGGAACGGCAGCTTATCAGCTAATACGAAGAAGAAAATTATATAGCTGTGCAGAAATCAAAATAGTAGGTGTCCCTTACCTTGTTGTTATTCTAGAAAAGAGAGTGACTACAAATCATAGGCAGTTAACAAGACATCTTTTTACTTGTAGCAAAACAAACACATTTATTTATCTACTAAATTTTGTTTAAAGATTTAATAGCAAAAAGTTTACTATTGTTTTAATTGTAAACTAGAAATTTTAGAGAAGAACTGTGTTGAGACTGACATTTTTCAGGAAATCTTTCTTCTTCAAGGACTGTACAAGTTAACAGCATTGTGAAGATTAGAAAAATCACTTAATTGTTCTAGGCATCTCAGAAATTACACAGAATTGATATTCTACTTACCAGCCACAAAATACAGTTCCCAGGGGATTTCATATTCTAAAAGTACAATTGCCTTTCTTTAAAAGTGTTTCAGAAATAAATACTTCGAATTTTTTGGTCTGTTTATTCACTACAATATCTTTAGCAGGAAAGTATACAATCTCACATAATGGATACTCAAAAATATCCGCTGAATAAAAAAACTTTCCCTAATTCTTACTGCCATAAGCAGACTGCCTCATGACAATAGCTTAAATGTTTCAAATAAATTTTTAAGGGGGTCAGCAAAAATGGTCAGTCAGTAGGAGTCTGTGCCTTAACTGCAAGGAATCATGGAATTTTTGAAACCCTGTTTAGGTCAGTCTAGGTCAGCTGGTCAGGGCAATCTGGAGAAATATTTCTTGCCATCTCTACATCTAACAACTTTCTTTGCTGAAGAGAGCCAGAGTAAGTGAAACTCATCTTTCTTGTAACTACAGAAGGAAATGAAAGACCAGGGTATCCATGAATAAATTTAACCCTGGAAAGAAAGATCCTAGTTGGACTTGAGGTCAGGTAGGACAGTACGCTGGGGACCAGGGGACCACAGGACTGTGGTACATTCACTGCCCAGGGCAAGAGGATGTGCTGCTTGGCACACAGAATGGGAGGGGTACCTACTCTGGTATGTCACAGGAAATGCTATGGACTCAGCTACAATGCCTTTGATGACAATGTTCCCCCAGTCACTAAGAATAAGAACCCAAACCCTGAGAAGCTTTTTCCAAAATGATAAATTTCACAACTGGGCATGGCTGAAGAAAAAGTTATCAACTGAATCGAGCAGCAAGTGGATAACTGTGCTTCATAAAAATGCTTTTCAAGCATGGAGGAGCAAAGGGGCATCCACCAGTGACACACAAACACTCAGTTCTGAAGTTCCTTGTGACTTCAAGAAATACCCACACCACCTCACGCAGCTAGCAGAGGCGTGCTTAGAAAGATACTCTTTCATAGCAGATTAGTAGCCGCTGTGTGAAAGAGGGGCTAAGGGAGCTTGTCAGAATCCCTCTTCCCTTAGTGTCAATATTTACCTGGCATGTTGTTCTCACCTTGCTATTTGCCTCACCTGTCTCCCGTCTTTTCCCTACCATACAGGATCATCTCACATTTCTGTAGCTCTAATGCTTAACGGGGCCCTCAAAAACGTTGAGGTGAATGGAATGGGCTAAGGTTCCCAAAACCTACAGGAAACATGAACTTGGGGTGGAGGGTCTAAAACCACTTCTCAGTTACTATCCAGCTTAGAGCCTGAAAAGGAGCCGAATGTTTTAACCATTACTCATAATTGTCTCCCTCTCGACACCAATTAGATGTCCTGAGTGAAAATGAAGTGAGGCAACATCATGTGAAAAATACCCCGAAGTCTATGCCTTTGTTCCTCTCCTCTCCATGTGAATATCCGAATATTTTAAAGAGGCAGAGTGATGTCACAGAGCCCTTTGGGATTTCCAGAGAAACATTTCAAACAAAGCACTGCTCTGCAGGGCCTGAAAACTGTTCTGATCCAAAGACTCACCACCTTTTTATAATTCAGGTCTAGTACAAGAGTTTTAAATAGAAAAGCCTAGAAAATTAATGCAAAAACAGTTTTCCTATCCAGGCTGTCTAAACTAACCAGTCTCTTAAAAGCACATGTTTTACTGTAAAATCATTTTATTACTTCCTGTCTAAAATTTACCAGCTCTTCTTCCCATGCCATAAAAAAGGCTTTCCCTAATTTCTCCTTTCCAGTAACCACCATAAAAGATTTTCTTTTTCATTGCAAATAGTGGAGGCTGAGGAAAACCTTTCACTCAGTCAGCAGTACTGGTTATGCATGCAAGTGTGTGTACCTTCCTGGAAGGGCCCATCAGCTTTTAGAGCTTTAAAATCTATAAATGACTGGACTATATTTATTGGAGTTAAAATAAACTACACTGCTATTCCCCCCTTTAAGACATTCAAATGTGAAATATTCATTTGAGAATCAGATATTTTGGTAGTACTATAATGAAAAATGAAAGATTATATTAAGAATTTTTCTTGATTTTGTTGAGGATGAATTTTCAGGAAAAGTGACTGAAAGAGAAGCTCTTAGGGGAAAAAAGGAAGGCTTTCAGAGTGCAGGTCAGGAATCAACATGACAGTTTGTCACTGTGCTGTACAGGTGCTGGGCACAATGGAATTTACTCTTTCAGCATTTACGAATTAACTGACATTTATTGAGATGGAGAAAATTCTCATGAAGGTTATTCTGAAGACGAGTCTTTTACTTCATCCTGGTTCGAAAGCAACATGAAAATCTAATCCCACTATAATAAAGTTCTCAGGAGTGGCTAGATTCAAGTAGAATCATTGCACCTTACTGAATAATGCTTGACATGGGCTATTCCACTGGAATTCAGAGGTGTATTTATTTTTGTGAGCTATTTTAGTCCTCTGGAACCTGCTCATAGATGCCTCCAATCAAGATCCCAAAATCAAATTGCTTTCCATTTCCAAAAACAAATGAGGAACTAAATAGAAATTACCATCTTTGCAAAACTGATAAGTGGGGAAAGATCTACAGCAGAATCTTGGCTGGGAAATGAAGACAGAGAAAAGGTGCTGAGTAAGCAGACTTTGATGATCACCGCAGAAGGAGCATGAAGACAGAGGATTTTGAAAGAAAAGATTTAGATATCTTCCCTGCATCTGCAACTTGTGACACCTGGAGAAAATCATGTATTCCTGAGACCTTGTTTGATCTAGTAAAAATGGGAATAATTATAATATCTCCCTACTATCAAAAATAGCACTTTTCTGACATCCACTTATTTCCTTTCTGTGCTTTATTTTTCTTCATAGCAAATATCCAATTATTTTATTTTAGTCTCTCTCAGCCCCAGCTAAAATGGGAGCTCTGTGAAGGCAGAGCTTTTTGCCTTTTCTGTTCCCTGTGGGATGTGCATTATAGATGCTCACATTACTGCTGAGGAAGGAGTCTGTTCTGCCTTCATTTTAGGGATGTTATAAAGAAAGTTATGAATGTGAAAGGACTCTGTAAACTGCAAATGTAATGATTATAACACATCAGTTGTTATTTATTGCCTGTGTTACACTCTGGGCCATGCCCTTCAAATACAGCAATGGAAGAAGATTTTCAAATAAGAATCCTACTGTAGTTTCAAGGCTATGCATACTCAATGACATACTAGAAAGTTCAGTCAATTCAAGGGGAAAAAATCAATACACTGTCTGACAGTTCTTACCCTAAATCACCAATTAATTGACTGAACTTTTCAATTTTCAAATAATTGTGTTGATGGCCTAAAGATATATGATATGTTTTAACTTGGCCTTGTCATAAATGGTAGGTAAGCATCTTATCTAAGGAATGTACTTTCATTGTCAGCAATACTGTATGTATATACATATGCACACACATAATATAAGTAAAAGTATAAAAACTAAAAATTCTGAGTTAAAATGAAATATATACAACAGTTCATAAGCAAAACTATTTTATATACACTGTAATCAGTTTACTTGCTTTTAGTAGGGTAGGGAAGAGTGTTTTTTGACTAAGTAAGAGATGCATTTAAATATCAGCCCTTAAAGAAAAATCTAAAAGCATTTCATGGTGAAATTTAAAAACATTAAGGCCTGCTAAACTGTTTTACAAATTAGAATTTGCCATTTTTAGGAAAATTCAAGTATTTATCTTTTTCTTTTTTTTGGTTTGTTCTACTATTTGGTTAGTGACTTTTGAATCCCAAACTTCAATTCCCAGACTCTGAGACTGAGTTAAATGAGTCATGAGAACTTGGTTATAAACAGTTTTGCTTGTTTTGCTTTTTAACTTATTTTCTAATAGAGTCTGTTAAAGATTCCATTTGGGAGAATGAATTTCCTTGTACAAATCTTGTGTAGGGGCTTTGTTATCATGACAAATTCATCTGAATTATTAACCACAACATGAATCACTCTATCAAAGAATCTTTAATTAAATATTGTTTTTGTTTCTCTCATGAACCTTTTTAATTTATGAGTTAAGGAAAGAGTTTCAGTTTTTCCACACACTCTAAAGCTCTGTGTAAAAATGAATGACTGTCACAACAATTACCAACTCATTTCTACCTCTAGTCTCCTAGTCTCTTTTTAGAAATTCATGATTTTACCACAGGGCTCAAATGCAAACATCTTTGTCAAGTTTTCAGCTTTTTAGAGGTTTCTGTATTTTAATACAGAACTTCTTTGAATTATTATCTAATTAATTATTCCCATCTTAATAATTTTCCTGATTAAATTTTCTTCTTTTAACATTTTGACATTTCTATACTTTCTTATGTTAGTGATAACTTATCCTTTTAGGAGTTATTCAGGGTATTCAGAACCTAAAAATTTATTATGTACTCACTGGAGCAGAGAATTGATAAAATCACTGGTCTTTTATTTCCTGGTTGTGAAAGGCAGATTTTGTTCCACTTGATGAATTTATCTATTACTATCTTGCTCTTTACCCAGAAGAAATTCTCAGTATCTACTTTAATAGACAGCAAGACCAACAGGTAGAACCATAAACAAAGTAAAAATGTTTCAACTGTGTACTCAACTAAAATACATCTCAGCTAAGCAAGAGGGCACAGGGAACCTTTTAGCTCTGGTTTATGCGATCTCAAAAACCTTGTTTAGAATAGTACTCTCTCTGATGCAGTCACAACAACATTAACAATTCCAGTTAAAATAATTAAACTCAGGACATCAAAAATATACTTACCTCCTGTTTAGTTACTTTGGATCCATCTTTGCCCTCTGTATTCTCTGGAGACTAGAGAAAAGTAAAATGAAGTATACTGTATTGTTGGAAAACACATTAGAGGGAGACTTAAAAAAAGTTATTTCATTTCTAAGGGTCACATACGTGAACAGATATTTTTGGGGAAAAGTTAGAAAATATGATCTTTACACACAAATACATATATACACACACTAATACACATACACACACACTAACACATTAAGTACATGCACATAGCATTTATCTGCATAACTGCTTTAATTTTAAAACAGGTGCAAGATTTGAAATGACACCCTTTTCTCAATGTACCCTTATCCTAAACAATTTTCACTGATTTTTGACAATTCCCCCACTGGCTGAAAAACAGGGACCCAGCAGCATGGCCCAGTCACTGTTTCTTTAAAATGAGGCAGAAGCTGTGAAAACTCAAAGCAAGCACAAAAGCGTATTTTCATCCCATACTCTCACGGCTTTGATTTCTAGCCCACTTCCTGCCTTGACTTGACAAATCATCACGGATTACTATTTTTTCATTATCAACGCCAGCATCTCCACCATGCTCCCAGCCTCACAGGGTGGCCAAGCACCCTGCCACCCCTCTTGATTTATTCCCTGATTTTGATCCATCTCCTGGGGCAGCATTTGCCCCTTCTTATAAGAGCTCAAACCTGAATCCTTTACTGGCTGCCTAGAACTGTAAGAAAAAATATATAGATTTATATTGCACACCATATGACCCAATACATGTTTATTTGCTGAAGACTTAATGAACAAGATTAAAACAAATTACTTAAAAAAGGAAATGAACACCTTTTAAAACTGTAGAAAGTTGGAAGGTATCGATCTCTATGACACAAACGGACAGAACATATGACCAGAAATCCCATAAGAAAAAAATACAAATAGCAAATCAACATTTAGTACAAGATTTGGCTTAGTAAAATTAAGCAGCTGCATATTAATGCCTTGCTTGATAAAATAAAAACATGTAAAAGAGCATAAAACCTTTATTTGGTGGCATTAATGACACTGTAAATTAATATAATGTTTTGAAAAAACCATGTGGCATTACACAAAAGATAAAAAGTCATATAATAATCCAATAACCCAAATTTTGGAACCAGGACTCAAAGAAAAAAACTTTTTATAAAATAAAATTTTATTTGTACTATTTCCCATGTGGATAAAAACAATTTACATGAGCAGTAAATTACAGAGAAACTACCTCAACTGAAAAAAAATTTTTAACTATGTAACTATTTACACAAAGGGATTTTAAAAAGCTTGGTCATCTGAATATATGGAAATTTAAGTAAAGTAATACTAGATCAAAAAACTTTGATTACAAAATCATTCTATAAATATAGGTCCATCACAATATAAAGATTTTGGGGAACATGGACACTTTCATTTAAGACACGTACAATAAACCTCTTCTCCCCTGGTCCACCTGTTACCAGTCTAATGACTTCAACTCTCTCCAGCATCTCCCAGGAACAAGTGTTCTCTCTTTTTTCCCAAGTCAACAGACAACAGTTCTCTAGTCCATGGAACTCTCTAGAATGAAAACAAAAGTTTCTTTTCCCTGTTTCTTGCACAGGAATGTCTGGCTGACAGACTTGTGCTCTATCAGCTTAATTAGAGGCCACAAAACTTAGAGAAAGTCTAAGCCTATGAAGGTAATGCCTTGGTGGACCACTTGGCTTTGCTCATTTCCACTTCTACAAACTGCACCCTTCTGCTGACCCTCTGTTGTCAAGGAGTGCCTGTAAGCTCACGTGGTAGATTTTAATGGCATGCTCAGAACCTTAACGAAGAGACATTCATGAAGGATCACATGGCTACTGCTGATGTTAATGACATTTGAAAAAACATTCAAAGTTAGGTTAATGACATTCTCTTCTTTAATAATTTTTTATTGAAGTAACACTGATTTATAGCATAAGTTTTAAGAAATAACATTATTTTCAACATTATTCTGTGTCATGGATTAGTGACAGGCAATATGCTGGAGAGATCACTCTCTAAACACTGATTTAATAATGCTTGTATTGAATGTAAATTGTTGGAAAAGAGAAATTTGGAAAGATACCACATTAAAAAAAAAAGCAGGTATATGACTGGAAATGCTAATGTTTTCAGATGATTGAGCAGAAGACTTTAGATATGAAGAGCTAAAATTCTAGGCAAAGTGACTTCCAGGCAATCTCTCTACATAGGCTTTCTATTAAGAAGCATGTAACAAATTTGCAGTCATAAACAACCTGACCCATCTTTACCCAGGGGTCAGTTTGGTATTGTAGCATGAGTGTAAGCCTGGACACCAGCCTGAATCTCAACTCTCTACCTAGAAGCTCAGATATGGGAACAGTGACTAAACCTCAAGGGCAAGGTCTTTTCATCTATGACAGATGAAAATGACATCTAACTCAAAAAGTCAAGCAAGATATTAGAGAGGACATTTCAGATGTCATAGAAAGCATCTGAATTTTTATAAAGATGTTGTCCAACAAGAGAGATCTATTACTTAATGAGTTTTGAATTATCAAATACAAAATTGTATTCAATGGAGTCTAAAAGCACATTTCCTTACATTGAGATTTCCTGTAAACCAGTCATTTGTTTTTGTTACAAAGTGACAGGTATACCATTTTGGAAAGACCTTGCATTCAGGATGTTTTATCACATAGCCTGTGCATCATTAATAGCATTAATCACGAGGCTGGAGATAGCAAGAAGAGTATGAGGGTTTCAGAGATCTCCCAAGCTTTCTGTCCTAAGAGACTGTGAGGAGTAAAAGTAAAGGAAGTGCAGGGAAAGAGGGCCAGAAGCACACCTAGATGATTTCAGATGTACTTCAACTTCCCAGTGGACTGATGGGAAGGATGATGCAAGATGGGATGCAGGGGATTCCAAGAAAGAAGGGTTCTTGCCTTACTCCCCAGGACAGGGCAGGTTTACACTAATCCAGTTTGACTCAAATGGTCAAGAGGGGAAAGAATCATGATCAAATAAAAAGGTGTCACTCACACAGCTGAGGTTCAATGAGCACCCAGTAGCAAGGGAAACTGAGTTAAAGGCCCACAGGAAATGGGAATTAGTTCTCAGTACCACTGAGAGCTAATTTGAGAGTTAGGTCACTAACACCTAGTGACCTGATGGAAACACAGGAGAGATGAAGACAGTTTGAATTTTGGTGTAAAAAAATCAAGTGTTAAGGGATTTGATTTTTTTAAAAATTCAAATTCTAAAAACGAAAGTAGACCCATTGAAGTAAAAAAAGCTTAGCACATAAATTCTAGACCACAGGCAGTAGAAGAAATGAAAAATTGTCATAGACTTCTGGGAAATTAGCACAAACTGTAACAAAGAGTATTATTCATTCAAAGGAATGAATAATAGGAAAGAGGTTACGAGATAAGGTAGTTAACTCAGCAGCTGAACATATACCTAGTAGATATTTCAGAAGCGGAGAGTAGAGGTACTAGTGGAAGGTAAAGACAAAATGGCTTTGAAGACATAAGTCTTCATATTGTAAATTCATACAAAAGAACAAACTGGAGACAAAATAAAGCAAGCAAATATATACAGTAAGGAATACTGTAATAGCCGGGCACGGTGGCTCGTGCTTGTAAACTTCAGCCTATGAAGCGGCCTGGGCTAGGGATCGCGGTTCGAGTCCCGCCTGGGGCCCGTAGTGAGACCTAGTTCCAAAAAAATAGCTGGGCGTGGTGGCACGCGCCGGTCATCCCAGCTACCTGGGAAGCTGAGGCTGGGGATTGCTTGAGTCTGTGGTACCCCGGGCAACGAGAGCCTGCGGTTCCACAGGCAAAAAAAATAGCAAGACCTAGTCACACACACACACACACACACACACACACACACACACACACACACACACACACAAGGAATACTGTAATAAAATTGCAGAACAGCAAGAAAATGAGAGAAAATCTGAAAATTTACCAGAATGAAAAGACAGATTATCTACACAGAAGTACTTACCAAGACTACAAATGTAAGAATTTATGGAATAATGTTAAAGGAGTTGAGGAAAACTATCATCCTAGAATCCCATGCCCAGTTGTTATTTACGAATGAAGGCAAAAATAAAGCCATTTCAGAATGCAATGACGAAGAGACCTTATCACTCGTCTTTCTTGAATAAGTACCTATACTTAAGAATCAAACTCAGTTGTAAGAGAAGTGAATTCTGATGGAAGGAAAGTATACAACAAACAAAAATAATAGGAAAACCCAATTAGTTATTATCTGTAGCCAATATCTAATCTTTTGTGTGTTTAAAAGTTTCAACAAAAAGTCTAGAACAACACTGAACATCATGGCGCGCACCTGCAATCCCAGCGTTGGGAGGCTGAAGCCAGGGATCACTTGAGAGCGAGGGTTCGAGACTACCTTGGGCAACAGAGCAAGACCTAGTCTGTAAAAAAACAGCTGGGCGAGGTGGCAGACGCCAGTAATCCCAGCTACCTCAGAGGCTAGGGATCACCTGTCCGTGGGATCAGGACAACCCTGGGCAACATAGCAGACCTTGTCTCAAAAAAAAAAAAAAAAAAAAAAGGTCTAGAACAGTGCTGTCCAATAGAAAGAAAATATGTAGCTTTAGATTTTCTAATAGCCACATTAGAAAAGTAAAAATATAATTTAAATTAATTCTAAAATTATAATTGAACAATAATTAAAATGTCATCATTTCAACATGCAATCAATATATAAATTGAGATATTTCACAAGCTTTTTGTACAAAGTCTTGAAAATCTGGCAAGTACTTTAAACATCTCTATTCAAATGCTAAATTTTCACCAGGAATACTTACTTTGTATTAGAATTCATAAGCTGTATAGAGTTTCACATGACCTCATTCCAAATATACCTAAAACTTCCAACAACTGAATCCAGTATCAGTTTTAATATAAATTGATTCAAATTTAATAAAATAAAAAGTTGAGCTCATTTTTTGAAAAGCGTTTAACATATTAGCTAGTGGCCACCACACTGGAATAGATAATGATAAGGCAAAAAAAGATCAGAATAGGAGAAACAGATCAGAAGCTAAAGGATACTAGGGTTCTATTCTTATTCTTGAAGATGACACAAATATACAAAAATTTGTGTTAAACATTTAAAGAAAGTCATTGAAAACGTTAAAGAAACAGGATCTATAAACTTCCAAATCAGGAGAAGCAGAATAAAGCTTATTTTCCCAATAGATAGAAGAATAGAACAAAGAAAGACACAGGTTAAATAATCACTATTTGAAATGAAATGAAGTGAAAAGAAAAGAAACCATTAGAAAAAGTCCAAATATATTAGTAACCATAATATGCCTAAACAAATGATACCGATTATAATGTCCAGTGACAGAAGAAACATAATTCACATGTGTCATCCCGCTTTTGCAAATTTTAAAATATGCACAAATCAATATATATATATAATAGACATCATGAAAATATATAACCAAAAACTTAGATAATGGGAACTTGTAGGGAGTTTGACTGGGGAAGGGAACCGAGGGAGTGTGAAGGGAAATTTATCTGTAATTTTTAATTTGTGAAAAAAATACCAGAAATGATAAAATTTAAACCTATGAATTCTGATTGGTGTGATATATCATGTCCTTGATTTTTCTATAGAATATTTCTAAATAGAAATATTACTAATATTGGGGACACACAAAAAAGACTAGAAGCTAATTTGCTCCTTAAATCCAGTTTAACAGTATCATGTCTATGGTGTAACACATGACTAGGTCGACACATTCGGAAACACAGAAAATGTTGTATTTCTAAATGATATCTAGAAATCTGGTTCATACACTGCCCCCCCTTTTCTGTTGAAGACATATAATCTATAATTGCTTCATTTGTGCTGACAGAACTGGAGCCCAGCAAGTTGGAAGCCAAAAATTCTACAAACACTGACAGAGCACTCTGTCTGGAGCTAGTGTGGGAGGAGAGCCAGACAGAGGGAGCCTGGATTCTTCAGCAGCTGACCGATTGTCCTAGCCTCATTCTTTCTTTACACAAAGATGCCTGGGTCCTGCATGGGAGGCCACAAAAAATGTACTAAAGGGATGCAATGTGTTTTCCCTAAGACTAACTCTGGACGAAGAGCCCTGATCAGGAAACCGAGAAAAAACACTTGGGATCTCTATTCCATAGACCATCCACAAAGGGTTGAAAGGAAAAATAAGCTGTGCTGAGTTTCTTTTTCAATCAATGGAGGCTGTCAACTTACAGAGGGGAACTTGTGGGGGACCATAAGCTGAGTTTTCTTCCCCCAGCTCAGGACTGTATCTGTGAAGACAGGAAAAATCCTATCTCCCAGAAACACCTATTTGGGAGCAGCCTAGATGGTACTGCACCTGTGGTTTTGTTACTGCACAGAAAGATTTGGAAGGGGTGGGGTGTAGGTGGCCAGGAGTGTAAGGTTGGCACTGCCCCGGTATCCTGCTTCTCATCCAGCTCAGAGAAGAAGCAGAGAGAGAGTTCAGGATTCTAAGCAACCAGTGCTGTACACTGAAGTTCTGGAAAGTCTAGTTGCTAAGTGTAGGCTCTTAGAATTTTACATCTAAGATTTTATGTGACAAGGATTATAGAATATAAGTGAATTAGTTGAGATCATAGTGTACATATTAATTTCAAGCAATCATTTGCAGGAACCATAGAACAACCCAGACTCAACACCTGGGTTAGCCAGGCAAATGTAGGGAAGCCAGAAGATGTTAACACTGCAAAAAAAAAAAAAAAATCAACAACAATCACCTTTTTAAACCTGGAGAATGTATTATTTTGAAGTATTTTTTTCTCTAACTGGCTGGTCAGTATTTTTAAATTTTTATTATTTATTTTATTTTTTAATTAGTATATAAAATTTTATTTTATTTTTATTTAAAGTCCCTTTAAAACTTAATTTTCATTTTCTGTTAGAAACTCAAAGCTGAAGAAAATGTAAATAAGTCCAATAGAGAAGTGGTTAGCAGAGAACACTATTCTAGGACAAAAAAAAAAATCTAAACAAGTCACCTAGCAAAAGATTGAAATGTGTCTATAACTAAATCTATTACCCTTTTCTACAATTATCACATAGCCACTTGATTAACACAATGTTAATTTCCCCTGCAAATAGATGTACTACTCATGAAATTCCTATGATGCTTTTCAAATAATACGCAGTTTCCTTGAACTCAAATATTCCTGTGTCACACGAAACAAACACTGAAAGTTTTACTCGAAGGCACAAGGTTCATTGTTTGATATCAGTGTAGCTGCTTTTCATTTGTCTTCTAGGTTTATGTTTGGGATTCTCCAATACTGCGTTGCTTTATAAAATATTCTTAAGAATTTTAATAAAAGAGTCAAAAGATGATATCTAGAGGTATGTTAAACTGATATTAAATTTCTTTGTTACCTATTCTTTTGTGTCTTTTAATTTAGTCAAGTTCTATAAACTCAAATTGCACAGATTAACATAATTTCCAGCTAGTGTTTCATCTCAAAATGTTTTGCTGTCCAAGATAAAAGTAATTAAGGACTCTGTTTTAAAGTATTCTGAGTAAATGGACATAAATAGAACTCTTTTTCAGGGAAATATCTTTTAGGGAAAATATCCCAAATTGTATTCAGAAAAAAAAAAAGATAAATGAGAGTAAAGAAAAAGTTATGTTTAATATGATCTGTGAAATTTTCTTAGTAGATACATAATTCAGTATGGGAGCATATTTTTAGTATGAAATACTTTTAAATGTTTTACACATCTTTTGGTCTGAGATGTTTTTTGCATCTGAATTATAACCTTTTTCCATGTGTTGTACTCTTGTACAGATGGGATTATGAACCACCTGGCTGAGGTCAGCCTGCATTCCAATGTGACTCTTATTTCATGTCCCTGAGTCTGAGTTTCTCAGGCATAAAACTAAGAGGATGGTCCTGAAGATCTCACCTCCTAACACATAAATCTGCTTGCATATTTATTAATCATACTACAGAAGTATATGTGTATATTATAGAAATGCCAGGTACTGGGATCTTGGAAAAGAACGAGGAGAGATCCAGAGGAATAACATTAATTTTAATGATGATGATCTAAATGATTAATCCTCATCACAATAAAAGTTGGTAAAACAGCATCATGCCCATTTTATAAAGGAGGAATAGAGACCACAGAGATTTTAAGTAACTCGCCCCAAGATTATCCAGATGATAGTCTTGCTGGTAACTGCAAGGACTGGGACACAGACCCAGGAATGCTGATTCAGAATTCATGTTGCTTAATGACAAAATCACTCTAAGGGACTTGAGTTTGCATTCCAACTGGTTGCAGATATGTGATGTTAAAAGAGCGAAGAATCTGAACGTCTAGTCTGGAAATATTTCAATCTGCAGACCCAGCCAAAGAGCACACCACATATAAGGTGTTCCTTATGCTCTCTTATTTATGGGTTTCTTGATATAATAATAATACTTTCCTATTAAAATATTGTATATATTCAGTTGCACAGAAACATATACTCTGGATTTTTTTAATGGTCACATGTATAGATATTAAAATTAAGTAAGACTACAATTTATTTCTCTTTTTAATGATATCTTACATCTTTTTAATATACTTTACTACTGTTGTTACATTTGATCCTCTTGCTAGCACAGAAATGTTCTGCGTAAGTCTTAATATGTCCCTTGTACAGATAAAGAATAGAAGCAAAAGAGGTCTAGTGACGTTCCCCTGGCATAGAGTGGTAGATTCCACATTCAATTCAAGATTTCAAACTTCAACATATAAGGGTCCTTAAAGGGATATTACAGGGTGGTTACTTGATTTTCACACTGGCTCAGACATTAATTTCCAGAACACAGTTATGAAATTCCTTGAATTTCTGCAAAACTAATGAACTTATACATTTACATTTGTGTTTACATATACAACTTGAAGGTTTTGTAAGTAGTGGACTCTGTGATACCTGTATGTGGCCAATAAAAAGGAATAATGAAATTAAAAATTGTAATTAAGAGAAAATGCATAGGAAAATGATGAGTATATGGACTATAGTTTAAAAAACACACATGGGGTAGGATACCAATGGAACTTCAGAAGGAGTCTTTAAAGCCTCATTCTCATCACCCCAAGTCTGTGGTATGTTTCTCACATACACTGTACTTCATAGTCATGTCTCCACACAAAGCAGAACTTAACTATTTCTATCTGGTATTGGGCAAAAATAAAACTCTTACCTAAAAAGAAAGAGAAAAAGAAATAAAACCAGCATCTCTCAGGACAGAATTTGTATTTATCTTTGTATGGGGTCAAGATAATAAAGTTAAATTTATAAAATATTATCACTTTATGCCTTTAAAAAGGATTTTTCTAATTTTTGTGTCATTTTTTAATAATATAATGTTGGCTTATAATACTGTATAAGATTCAGAGATATAGGTTCACACTTCTTCAAATGTATGTTATATCACACCAACTACCAAAGTACTCAATTTTTGTAATTAAACATCAGTAATTCTAAAAAAATCTAAAAAATCAGCATTCTAAAATAAAAATTCATCCATTTCTAGGTCAACTAGATTTTGCAAGCTATAAAGCTTTTATTCTTAATGAGTTCCCTAAAAAAAAAAGAACCTGTTCATTTTTAAAATCCAGTATCTAAGTAATAGTGCCTCAAATTTATATTATAGTCTCTCAATATTTGTATGATATGCAAATGATTTATAAATACCATAGGACAGTATATCTATTAATTTATATTCATCAAATGAAAAACAACCAATTTATCTTAGAAATAGTAAATCCAATAGTTTATAGTAGAATTTGTAAAAAATATGAAGTCTTCACTTCTCAATACTTAAGATATCAGTAATACCTGCATGAAGAAATTTTGTTAGGATGTGCATGTGCACACACATATGCCTTTTACATGTGACTCTATAGTCCTCTAGTTACTGAAACACCCAGAAGTCATAATGATGTGCCTCTCCACGAAGCAGAGACCTGGAGCCTGAGGCTTGTTTTAGGGTATGACCACAGATGATAATAATTCATTGGTAACTTTCTAGTACTGTCTCTAAAAGCAACAGCTTTTAGAGAAAATCTTATATTTAAAATCTTCTACAAAAATCTTCTACTTAATAGAAGATTTTAAACAAATGAACAGTCACTCATTTCTATGACTCTTGATTCTTTGTTATTTCATCAGTGAGCAACTTTAAATAAAAATATATAAGGATGTTAGGAATAAACACATGGGAAGTACTGTTTTATAATGGTTAAGAACAAAATTCTTCAGTAAAAGGGCTTGGTTAGAATTCCTGGTCTACCACTTTTTAGCTGTGCGACCCTGGAAAAATCCCTCACTCTCATCAGGTTCCCATATTCTGTATTCTGTAAGATAAAAGTCGCAGGTTGCAGTGGCTATGAGCACAGATGCTAGAGTCAGCTGCCAGGACTAAAATGTCAGCTTGGTCATCCCCTATCTGGAGAGTTCCTGTAGAACAGGAGGGTGAAGAGCTTACTTCAAGGTTAGGAGGATTTGGTTTATGAATCTGAAATGCTTACAACAGTCACTGAATGTCACCTAAATGTTATTTACTGTGACTATTAATATCATTATATGTGAGACGAGGATAGTCCCACATGACAGTTGTGAGAATAAAATGAAGTAATACGAAATTACACGATAATACTTTCTGTTTTTCTAATAAAGTCACATTTTTAATTTAAACTGTTATATAATATAAACCGCCTGTTATATAATATAGAACACATATTTGCCATACCCAGGCATTTGATAAAGAGTAGCAATTTTAAAATTTGATAATGAATACTCATATGTTAAGTTACTGATGTTTCTGTTTAATAAATTTTGGAAGCAATTTTTGAAAATTAGTTTTATTTCCCAAGTGCAGAATATGCATATGCATATTTAATTTATTTCTGATTAAATATGCACTTTGCATTGGATGTACCTAAAGGGTTCTGTTTCTGGACATGTCTGCAAGATACCAGATTAATAAATATCTTGACCAGAAATCAATATGTGATTTGACTGAACTCTTCTGGAAACAGTGAAATGTACAATAAATAGGTAGCATAATAAAAAGGGAATTCAACATTTTTATTTGGTTTATTATTTTAAATACTAACTTTTAAATTCCTCAGGAGACTAATACCGTATTTCAAGTTAGTAGGTACTGTGAAAGCAGACAGATTAAATGGTGTTTATTTGTTATAATTTCCAAACTGTACCCTGCAGGAAAGTGGAATATATTTAACTTCGGTATAAACAAAAGAAGTGGTTTAGGGGGAAAATATAGGAAAAAAGGCTCACTTGATAACTGATATGCTAAGGGAATTTTAGTGTTATTCTTAAACATTTGTGTATATTTCCAGTGAGAAAGATCAACCACCTGGAAAATTACACCGGATTCAAACTTAGTTCTTTGAAAAACACAATTGTTATAATTGCTTGTTGGAAATCTATTCCCACAATTGCAGTCAATTAGACATGGAGGGAAGATCTGCTTATTCCCTATACACTGCAGGGCCCTTTTCCCCTCCTACAAAATGGCATCTTGGTGCTTATTACAACTCTATTGTTTTACTGCAGTTCTCTTAAGAGTTAAAAATATCATCATGACAACAATGAATGTAAATTATGTTTTACATGGACCAGACACTATGTTAAGTACTCTGCATTTACCATCTCATTTAATTCCCCAAACAACCCAGTGAGGTAAAACACATTTTTTTTTTTTATCCCAGTTTTACGACGAAGAAACTCAATCTTAGAGTTTTAGGAACTTTTAAGTAACCTACCCTAAATCATAGAGCTAGTAAATGTATACCAGAACTGTACTGGAGTATCTCATCAGCAAGTACACAAAATACTTAAATTTACTACATTCCACTTTAAAACCAATCATTTATGTTCAGTAAGTAGTTACAGGAACTGTGATAGTTGTTATAGGGGAAAGGTCAGAGGCATTAAAGACTTCATGGTCAAGTCAAATTAGAAGGATTACAAAGTTAATTCAAAATTAGATAAGTGAACAATAACTTGAGCCAATTTAGAAACATGGTGTCTGAAAACTACCTTTTAAAATACAAGGTGGTTAGAAGAAAGAGCAAGTCCTCACTACAAGGGGAGGAAAGCAGCTACTGCCCAGTCTAATCTCAACTGCTGTAACAGGCCCTGAATTTGACTTCCTCATTCTTCAAGGAGAGCAACACTTCATAGAAAGACCAATGACAGATACAGATCACCTTTAGTAAGGTACTAGCCCAGATCCTCTTGAGATTAAAAAAGGAGAAAAAGAGAATAAAATCATTGTCATCAACTCTTTAACCAAACTTTTGTCTGGTAATTCTTCCTTGGACATGCAGTCTGGTCACATCTTTGGATGCTCATAGCTCGTACCTTTACTTTAGTTCAATATCACTTTCCATGTATTACAAATACTTGTGTAAGTGTACGACCTACCTTATCAGACTGACACATCCTTAAAAACAAGGCTGTGTAGTTGTTTACTTCAAAAAGTGTTGGGAAAAACCAATAATTCTTCATTCAGTTTCCCAACATGATGGTACCTTACATAAAGATGATGATCAGTAAATAACAATGAATAACATGAAGTGGGTGAATAAATAAAATGCATGACCCTGTGAAATTTTAGCCTTTATGCAAATACAGGTTCCATGTCAATATTAACTCAATTAAATTCAGCAAGCATTTATGGATGACATATTACATATTCAGACTGGAATACTCAATATGGCTAAGAAGTTAATTATCCCAATAACAATTCATAGACTCAGTTCATCCCCTACCAAAATCATAGCAGGAATTTTTGTAGAAACTTCCATGCTGACTCTAAAGTTTATATGGAAATGCAAAGACTGTAATAGCTAAAATAATTCTTTAAAAGGACTAAGTGGAAGGTAATACTACCAGATTCCAGTTCTTCCTATAAAGTCATAGTAATCAAATTAGTGTGACTGGTGCAAAGAGAGCTGATGAACCATAGCTAGATGGTTCTAAGGATGGTACAGATGATGAGCCATAAAACAGAACCCAAAAATAAAGTTTTACATTTATGATAAACTGATTTTTGACAAAGGTGCCCAGATAAAAATCAGTGAAGAAAGGATGGTCTTTTCAACAACTGGTGCTTGAACAACTGGATTCCACATGTCAAGAAAAGAATTTAAACCTGATCACACACTATATTGAAAATTAACTCAAAATGGATCATAGATCTAAATATTAAAGCTAAAACTATAAAACTTCTAGGGAATCACAGAGGAAATAACCATGACTAGATTAGAAAAAGATTTATTAGACATGGATTTCACCAAAATTAGAAACTTCTGTTCTTCAAAAGAAATTATTGTAATACTTTTTTAATTTTAAGTAACAGGCTGGAAGACTACAAATCAACTATTTGATAAAGGATTTGTATCCTAAAATATATAAAGAGCTGTTTCAGCTCAATAGTAACTGTCCAATTAAAAAATGGACAAAGCATCTGAACAGACATTTCACCTAAGATGTTAGCTAAAGATGAACTTTTAGTGGAGAATGCAATTTAATTATACAGACATTGATTTATAATGATACAAACCTAAAATTCATATAATGCCATAATGAATGTTACTTCAAAGAATTTTTTAAGAAAATAAAGATGTTTATCATTATTAGTTCCTATAGGTATAGAAATTAGAAATTAGAAATCACTAAAATGTCTATAAAAAATCTGATAATAGCAAGTATGAGCAAGGATATGGAAAAACTGGAACTCTCATGGATTTACAGTTTGATTATTTTGGAAAAGTGTGGAAGTTTCTTAAAATGTTAAATATAGACTCTCATTACCATCCACCAGTTCTAGCCTTAAGGATTTTCCTAAAATAACTGAAAATATACATCCATGCAAAGATACATGCAAGCACTCACTGACATATCACAGCACTACTTATAATAACCCCAAAGTGTGACAATTCAAATAATCATCTTGTGAAGAAATAAAAAAAGTGATTTGTCATGAAACATGATTATTGAACCTAAAAAAAAAGTACTGACAGATGCTAAAACCTGCATGGGCCTCAAAAACATTATGCTGAAGGAAAGGAATCAGATACAAAAGACTACATTTGTTTCCATTCCTTTTATATAAATTTTTCAGAAAAGGCAAATCTATAGATTTGAGACAGAAAGCAGATCAGAGTTCCCAAGTACTAAGTTAGGAGCAAGGATTGGCTACAAACAAGAGGGACCTTTTAAGAGTAATGAAAATGTTTTAAAACTGGGTGATGCTACTATAAATTCATTTAAAAATCACCAATGTATATACTCTGAATGTGGAGCTTATGGTAAGTAAATCATATCTCAATAAAAAAATTTTAAAAGGAAATTATATTTCCACCCATATTGCTTGAGAATGCTACAGTTTCTACCCGAGCAGTGATATCAATCTTTTTTAAACCATATTGATTTAAAAACATCACAGGTCAATATTCTTAATAATATAAATTTTTATTTGTAGTAAAATTAAATACTCTCATCTACTTGAGTCGGTTATTTTCTTATAAGCATACACATCTTTTCCATAAAAATGTGAGATTGCTTATCTTTCTAATTAACAGCATATTTTTTAGTGCTATATAGTAAAAAAAATTTCCCCTGGTTTTTACATGATTTTGAATTTTAGGAACAATAAGGCTTTTAAAAATATTACTGTAATATTCATTGTCAAGTCATTATTATCTGCATTTTCTTTGTAATGTCTGTCTTTGGTGCTATAACCAGTAATAGTTTTTTGGAAAAGATTAATCAGAAAACCTGAGTGTTGTCAGGTAAGCATCCTTTGTACCACACCAGGATCTACTTGGCCTTTCCATTTTAGGAAACACAAAATCTGGTCTAAAATTTTAAAACTAAAAGCAGACAGTGTTTTCTCCATTAAATCTTTATCTTCAGTGTAATGAGACCAAACTTACAGAAAACGTCTCTTCAGAGAATTTCTGATGTGATATGCTAGACATTTTCAATAGTTCTAAAAATGAAGAACCAAAGACATTTTTTTTTAAAGGGTGTGAAAATGTGTCTGATATTGCTAATCAGGCAAGGGCTAAGTCTCTGGGTCTCAATGGCGGATGCCTCTTTGCCAATCAGTTCATCATGAAGCACTGTGACCAGTGTAGCCATTCCCAGGTGTGAGCACAGCACTCTATGACAGTCACTCACCATCCCACCCCCTCCTGAGTCATGAATGCCATCATTTTTCCTGCTATTCTACTCACAATTAATGGGTAGGGACCTACCACCCATGTCTGTGGTAAGAAATACAGTACCTCAACTTTATTTACGTTTGATAAATTCGTAATTCAGAGATTTTAATGCTAACTGAAGAAGTCCTCACTGTTGAGTTTTGGGTTGCTTTAAAAAAAAAACAACACTACAACAATTTCAACAACAAAAAAAATTACTTAGCTATGACTGTCACATAAAAAGAAATCAATAGCACTCAAAGATATGATTAAAAAGGTTACAATAATGTCCTATAAATAATGTGGATATTGTAGCCCTTAAGTAGTATATCTGAGGCCTGGTCTTATTAAAAGTACAAATGGAAGATACATTCAATTGCCTGTTTTTCTTCTTAATATCTGATTCCTATCCATACTTTTAAGACCAACCCGAATTAAACTTTCTTTACTTTATCTTGTCTTAGAGCTTTTACAATCTACATTATGCATTCGGGAGCCTTTATAACAGGCTCTGTGTTATTCAATTGCTTTGTACCTGCTAGGCAGATCACCTCACTGAATTAAATACAAGCACCATGAGGGCAAACTGTGTATCCCTATAGCATGAAGACAGTGCTAGGATCCAGATGTCTTCACTGACTTTAAGACTGCCGCTTTTGTTCTAGGACAACTTAGTATTCAATCAATAACAATTCTTGATTTCTAGGAAAAGGTAAGAAAAGGAGTCAGTATATCAGAAAGTCATGTGGGGCACTTTTAAAATGTAATAATAACAAAGCTCAGGCAGTCTTTTAGTCAGGAAAAATATTGTGGGTAGCAGCACATGCTTTTGAAGCCTACCCCTGTTGTACACATCTTGAAGAACTATGCACACATTGTCTCCAGTTCTTTTTCCTTTTTTAAACCTCATGATAATGGTTTCTAGTGCCATGTCCAGTGAACTCCAGAATTCTAGGAGGCAGCTCTAAGGTTTGAATGATAGGGGGGTGATGGTAATAGACTTTTATTTGTGGCTGCTCTTGTTCACACATCAACTTACGGTTTTTGGTGCCAGGCATTAATGAAAAATCTTCCTATTAATCAGGGAGAGATTTTCCACCTCTGAAACACACATTTCTCTCCTAAGGAGGACACACAGGTGTTTGTACACAGTTCTGACACACTAGCCCCTTAATGATTGGCTAGCTTGTTCATGGAGATCCCTGCTTTCCAGAGAATAAAAACAATAATCAAGTCAGCTCCTCTACTGTTCACTGAGCTTTTCTTCTCTATTCCTTAAGAGAGATGGAGTGAGGGAAAGTAAGAGTAATGGGTTCACCAACTCAGGCTCACGAACAAAGGAGATTCCACGATGTCAGAGTCCATTATACATCAAGGGTTCATGCACATCTAACCTCCTGGTTATTTAAATTGTTACTAATTCTCAGTAAAGGAAAAGGGAACCAAATTACTCTAACCCATTTCTTATGGATTTGTTCCTTCGACTCTACTAGAATTCCCAATGTTGTCACTAAACCTCAGATAAAATGCTGAAAATGGTGGCATCACTATGACATCTTAATTCGAGTACAACAGGACTGGAAAACAATATTTTAGCAAAAATTAAGTTCAAGTAATGAATCTTAAATATTAGTATTCTTAATAACATGCCATCTATTTTCTTAGGCTGGGGCGGTCTCTGTATTTCCTAAATTCTTCTTGACTCAACCACCACTAGACCAAGAGGATGAGTAAAGAATGTTTGAAACTAAGGATTCTGGACCTGCTGCATCAAATTAAAACCTTGGTACTAGCTGTTGGCTGGTGCGGTGTTGGATAATCCATGCTCTAAGCCCCAGTTTGGCCGGCAAGGTGTTCTGAGGATCATATGCCTAGTGCACTGTCAAATTCTTCCTCGGTATAAAGCACATAGTATGCACACAGTAGATTTTCAAATCAAAATAAAACAACAACTTTTACTCTTTTTAAAAAGAGAAGTTTCCACCAGATTCCTAAATGTGACAGGTTAGAAAGCAAACATCTTCTGTATTTTAAAAACTTCAATATTTTAAAATAATGCATTTACTTACACACACAAACCAGTTCACAGTCTGAAACTGATAAAGAAGGAAATGACTTGTCCTTTAGCTTCAAATGTAACAGTCAAAGGGGTGACACTGCTGGAAATACTGGGACAGGCGGTGGGAGGGTGCGAGGCATTTTCCTAAGAGCAGCCACCCAGTACTGGTTTTCTCAGAAGCCTTTCAGTCCTTCCTTGGGACAACAAGTCGCTGTCTCACTCCGAAGGAAACCTGCGTCCCGGTGCAAGATAATCCGTGCCCAGGACCCCGCGGAAGAGGAAATACTAGTCCCCAAAGAGAGGAAGGGGAGACGAAAATGACCCCAGTTTCCTCCAACGCGGGAGCGCGCGGACCCCGCCTTCCAGCGCCGAGTGCGGGTCTGCGTGGCGGGAGTGGACCTAGTGGCCTCAGCCCTTGGCAGTTCCAGTGGGGGCCCCGGGGCGTCCCGTCCTGCGCCCTGATGGCTGCCAACCCCATGGCTCCCGCCGGGAACTACGCGCAGGTCCCGGTCACCCCAGGCCCCGCCTGTGCTGTCCCCAGCCCTGATTGACACTGGAGTTGGTACATACGGGTCTGCCGCGGAGGCGAGCAGGAGGGTGAGTGCAATTTTAAATATGGCTTTCCGTCCTTCTTAGCCTCCGAGCCATTGCGGCGCACCCAGTTGTGGGCACGGCCCACCTGGGAATCACCCCAGCATCTGGCCGAGTTATTTATTTATTCTTAATTTCCCTACGCAAGTACTTGTATCCTCCCCCCCACC
>PVHY01015037.1:0-36916 GCA_004024945.1 Uropsilus gracilis
TATGTTGCCTGGGATAGTCCTGATCCCGCGGATTCAAGTGATCCCCAGTCTCAGCCTCCCAGGTGGCTGGAATTATAGGTGCCCACCACTGCGCCCAGCTGCTTTTTCGAAACCAGGTCTATGTTGCCCGAGATAGTCTCTAATCCCGGAACTCAAGTGATCCCTGGCCTATTGCCTCCCAGTGCTTAGAGCACAAGCATATGCCACCACGCCTAGCAGTTCTTTAATTTTAATAATTATGCTATGTAAAATAAAAACCATACTTTTTCTGCAATGTTCCTGTAATTCCAAAAGTATTTAAAAAGGAAAATGAAAAAAATATACATGAATACTATGTATCATTTATATTTTATATATCAAGTTTGCTTCTCTTTTCCCTAAACTTTTGTATTGAGTGCTATCACATAGATGAACTGTTGGCTCTGTCTCTCATTGATGTGTATTGTGGTTTTAATTTGCATTTTCCTATAACTAATGAGCCAGTTTTCATTTATTGACTAGTATCTACTTTTTTTTTTTTTTTTTTTTTTTTTTTTTTTTTTTTTTTTTTTTTTTTTTTTTTTTTTTTTTTTTTTTTTTTTTTTTTTTTTTTTTTTTTTTTTTTTTTTTTTTTTTTTTTTTTTTTTTTTTTTTTTTTTTTTTTTTTTTTTTTTTTTTTTTTTGAGACCAGGTCTTCTTACATTATCAGGGGTAGTCCCGATCCTGTGGAGTCAAGCAATCCCCAGCTTCAGTCTCCCAGGTAGATGGGATTACGGGCATGCGCCACCATGCCCAGCTCTTTTGAGACTAGGTCTTGCTTTGTTGCCTGGGGTAGTCTCGAACCACAAACTCAAGTAATTCCTAGCTTCGACCTCCTGAGGCTAGGATTAAAGGCACATGCCACTGCGCCCGGCCATATCTATCTTCTTTATGAAGTATTCTGTTCCTTTGGAGGATGGTTATTTTGAAAACTTTTAATACTTACTATCCTCTAAAATTGTACCTCTTTATAACTATGCCAGTAGTATACCTTTTTCATTTTTACTCATTTCTATGTTTCCATGCTTATAGAAATGCAACAATGGAAGAATGAAAATATAGTTTTTCTTGGCGCTTTGGATTAGGTATCCTTTCTAAGTGTCCATAAAATATTGTCTTACAGACAAATGGCTACTGGACAGGACCGAGTAGTTGCTTTAGTGGACATGGACTGTTTTTTTGTTCAAGTGGAGCAGCGACAAAATCCTCATTTGAGGAATAAACCTTGTGCAGTTGTACAGTACAAATCATGGAAAGGTGGTGGGTATGTATCATTGTTATTCTTGTAATTGTCAATAATGTTTGTATGGGCATTGTGTAGTTCTTGTGCTATTTTATGCTATAAGAATACATGACACTATGCACGGTCTTAGTTTTTGAGATTTATGAACTGCTGTTTTGAAACTGAATAGTAGCATTTATGACCAGAAAGTTTCTATTATCTGTTTGTATTTTATTCATGTTAATTTTGTGATCTTGTAATATTTTCTGTTTCCCTTTTTTTCTAACCTTAGAATAATTGCAGTGAGTTATGAAGCACGTGCATTTGGGGTCACTAGAAATATGTGGGCAGATGATGCTAAGAAGTTATGTCCAGATCTTCTATTGGCACAAGTTCGTGAGTTGCGTGGGAAAGCTAACCTCACCAAGTAAGCAGAAAAGACAGTTTAAGGGGACTGGAAGCTGGAAATTAATATTCTATGAAGCTTAGAACTGATGTTTCAAATGTTTGATATAAGTAATACCTGAAAATTTCATTTGGGCAGCCAACTTTCTGTGTGACCTGAAGATTTTGATATTGTATTTGAGGAATAGGTTAGTCATTATAATCTATAACCACTAGGCTGGTCAGGGTGGTGCATGCCTGTAGGTGGCAGCCTAGGAAGCTACGGCCAGGGCCAGGGATTGTGGTTTGAGTCCCGCCAGGGGCACATTGCAAAACCTAGTCCCCCAAAAAATAGCTAGGCATGGTGGCACACGCCTGTAATCCCAGCTACCTGAGAAGGTGAGGTTGGGGATTGCTTGAATCTGTGGTTCCATGGGCAAAAATAGCAAGACCTGGTCTCAAAAAAAAAAAAAAAAGAAAGAAAAAAATCTATAACCACTGCTGCTCTTGACGCTCAGTTCTTAATGATTTAAAAGTTGTTTGTATAATTAAAACAGTGCCAATTCCCAGGTTCCCAGATCTAAAATCTGATGTTTGAAACAAAGTTGTCAATGAAATTTAAGTTTTTCTAGAGAATACTGAGTCAAACTGATATTCTAGCACAATATCTAGAATTCTTTGCGAGAATTAAATAATTAAATTTTTTTTCTTTATTTTATTTTATTTTTGGATTTTCTACAAAACATGATAGTATAATTGCCGATCCCCATGGGAATACCCCACCACACCACACCCTCTCTGGTCACTTCACCTCCTTTCTTTTTGTTATTTGTCCATGTTTAGCCCTTTAGCCTTGTTTTTTTTTTCTTTTCTGGATCTATTTCCTCATCCTTGGTGAGGGTGTGATTTCTTGGGATTTGGTAGAGCATGCTATTTAGCTTTCCTGTACTGCTTTTGCCTTCGTATTCGTAGGCCAATTCGAATACTTTTGGCTTGTATGTGATTGCTTCTTGTTTCTTGGTTGATCTCATCTCCATTGTTTTCTGCAACATTTTGTTGCTCCTTCACATTATGTTTCAGGCCTTTGACTTTGGGTACATGATTCCCAGCTGTATGTTTTCGTAGAGGAGCTCCTCCATGGGGACAGCCATCAGCTGATGGTCTCCTGGTCTCCTTTGGAGCTTTGCTGTGGGGCCACTGCCATTCAGCAGGCCTCTTCCCTCTGAGCAAAGAGGGTGTGCAGTGCCCTTATTGACAGCATCTCTGTGCCAGATTTTTGTTCACAGCTCCTCAGTGACATTGTAGGTGTAGTTATTTTGTTTGCTCTAGCAGTTCAGTGCTTGGTGGTTCTCGCCTTGTTCTTTTTGAGTCCTGCTCGGGTGGCATAAATTTAAGGGTCTTTCTTCCTGTACCTCACCTATTCGGTTTCTGTGGTTGAAAAATTGTCTTGAGGTACTTATTCTTGATGAGGGCTCTCTGGAGTGGAGACTAAACCAAACCCAGAGGGGTCTGTGGCGAACCTGACCTCACCTCCACCGCACCCTGTTTCTTCATAGGACTCTGTTGTGGGGCCCTCTGCGCACTAGCAGGGCCCGGCAACTCCCTGGACTGACCCCAGTTCCATCCCACACGACCTCAAGAGGCAAGTGGAGCCAGTGCATGCGGTGTGCAGCGACCACGCCATCATGGCTCGGTCGTGGAGGGCTGTGGAAGGTGCGGACCCTCAGAGACCCGTGCTGCGCCTGTCGGTCTGGAAAAGTCCTGGTCCCAGGCTCGACCCCAGCCTAGCCCCACCTCCACCACAGAGGCAGGTGCCGGGCAAGAATTAAATAATCTTAAAGTCATGTAACATCACTGTTTTTGAACTGAGCTATTGCTCCTCAAATTTTAAGCCGGGCACGGTGGCTCGTGCTTGTAAGCTTCAGCCTATGAAGCGGCCGGGGCTTAGGGATCGCGGTTCGAGTCCCGCCTGGGGCCCGTAGTGAGACCTAGTTCCAAAAAATAGCTGGGCGTGGTGGCGCACGCCTGTCATCCCAGCTACCTGGGAAGCTGAGGCTGGGGATTGCTTGAGTCCATGGTACCCCGGGCAACGAGAGCCTGCGGTTCCACAGACAAAAACAGCGAGACCTTGTCTCAAAAAAAAAAAAAAAAAAAAAAATTTAGGTTAGCCTTGAGGTAGGAAACATGTTTCTGGCCAATAGAGGTATATGTAAGTCCCAGCCATTATAATGATTCTAATAGGTAGTGTGTATAAGCATATGTTATGTACCCAGTGCTGTGATAAGCTCTTCATAGCAATATCTTTTTTAAATCTCACATTCTCTTTTTTCTTTTGAGAGTAGGTCTCATTATGTTGTCCAGGGTAGTCCTGAACCCGCTGACTCAAGTGATTCTAGCCTCAGCCTCCCAGGTAGCTGGGATTACAGGCATGTGCCACCACACCTTGCTATTTTTTTGAGACTAGGTCTCACTATGTTGCCCGGGGTAGTCTCGAACCCACAGACTCAAGTGATTCCTAGCCTCCCCCTCCCAAATAGTTGGGATTACAGGCGCGCGCCACCACACCTGGTAAAACCTCACATTATTATAAAGTTGGTTCTAGTACCATCCTTTGCTTCTGCATTAGAGAGGTTAAATAAGTTCACATAGAAGATTGAGAACTCAGATTCCAGTATCCACACATTTTCATAGTACACACTATACGTGTAGTATGATCTATTTTAACCTGGGACTGAGCTATTGCTGAGTTCACTTATGATTTGGAAGGCTGAAGGTGGACTGTTATAGAAGACCTGAAGTTTATATGTTAACACTAATAGGTTTATGGTAAGATTGGTATCCCCTAGATTCTGCCCATCTGACCCGCAGTCCACCTGCCCAGATTCAGCAACCACATTCCAGGTACTTATCTTCAACTTGACAGTTTGAATATGTTTATCTCCTAGAAGTGACAGAACTTGGTTAGGGTGGATATGTGTGTGTATGCATATGTATTGGTAGTGAGGACTAGTTAACCTGTTAAAATCACTAACATGTAAAATTCATGTTATTTTATTAATTTATTATGAGAAATGCCATCCTGAGGAGGACCAGATAATGAGAATACTGGTCAGTACAGTGTTCACTGTAAATTTCCTCTTATTTGAAGACAAATGTAGAAGAAGAATACTCTCTGGTAGGTATAAGAAAATAAGAGAAATAGATGGTCATAGTAACATGTTTTCTACATAAGATGAGTTTGAACTATTTCACGTAGATTTGTTTGTGTTCTGAGTGCTTTTTACCTTGATGTAGAATGAGAGTCACACTAAAAATATTTGCCTCTGTGGTTCTTTCTCCTGTTATTGATCATCTGTCTGCTCAGTGACCCCTTCAGTTGTTACTGTTTAGTCAGTGTCAAGTCATTCCTTTTTTTAAGGTGACCTTTTATTGATTATGCATGTGAGTGTTACAGTATGAGAGGGAGGGCATGGGGCTGACAACCTCAAGGTTGCCTCCATTTGTTGCCTACACATGTAATCCTTACACTTTTTAGGTACCGGGAAGCCAGTGTTGAAGTGATGAAGGTAATGTCTTGTTTTGCTGTGATTGAACGTGCTAGCATTGATGAGGCTTATGTAGATCTGACCAGTGCTGTACGAGAGAGACTACAAAAGCTACAAGGTCAGCCTATCTCAGCAGACTTGTTGCCAACCACCTACATTGAAGGGTTGCCTCAAGGGTCTACAACAACAGAAGGGACTGTTCACAAAGGTACTTTCATTGCATCATATTGCTTCTGCTTCCTGCCTTTGGAACCTGCTTTGCTTGGTTATGCTGATCCTTCTTGGATTGATTGAAAAGAAACTTAAACTACAACCTCAGTGAATCACATGGACTCACATGGAAGGATATATAAATTCTGATATTTTCAGGTATATGAATTTTGAGATGCATGAAATCAAGTTTCTTTTTAGATATAACTTGAGACAGATTTGCATTAGCAATAGATGACAGAACACTTTTGTCATCTGTGAATTAATTTGTTATTAAACTATTACATTAATTTATTCATTTCTTCATCATATGGGTGAGCTTTTTCAAGAGAGACTCAAGTACAGGGAGTTGAGTCATTCACAGAAATTTAATGACTTCATGGCACATTATCAATGGGCTGTGTAAGGCTTCTCTCATATTATTTCACTTGTTTTACTTTTCCCCTTCACAGTGATAGATAATATTTTCTGGCACCCAATGATGTATTTGGTATATTAGATATATATGCATCTTTATATAAATTATATACTCTTGCCTCGTGTATATGCTTTTGCAAGATTGCATTTTTGGTTATCATGTTTCATTGTTAATTTTCTTTCAGTGGTGATTTTATAGATCTATTTGTATAGCTATGCTTATGTGTAAATAATCCCATTTATTTGTTTGTTTGTTTGTTTGTTTATTTATTTATTTTTGAGACTAGGTCTCGCTATTTTTAGCTGTGGAACTGCAGGGTCTCATTGCCCAGGGTACCACAGACTCAAGCCATCCCCAGCCTCAGCTTCCCAGGTAGCTGGGATTACAGGCACGCACCATCACGCCCAGCTATTTTTTTGGAAGTAGGTCTCGCTACGGGTCCCAGGTGGGACTCGAACCGTGATCCCTAGCCCCGACCGCTTCATAGGCTGAAGCTTACAGGCATGAGCCACCATGCCCAGCCAAATAATTCCTTTTAATTGCAACATGATCCACAATATAGATCTACCATGATATTAGATTATTATCCTAGTGCTGAACTCCAGTAAGAAGCCTTAACTCCCTGTTTCTATGATGAATACCCTCATTGATCATTTTTTGAACTTTATACAAGGGTTTCTGTGGGAAATATTTTCAGAAGAGGTTGATTATGAAGCTATACATTAAGTTTCACTAAATATTGCCAAATTGCTTCCAAGAACTATTATAATAGTTTACCTTACCCTTGGCAATACACAGGAATTCGTAGTTTCCCAGATTCCCACCAACAATCAGTATTTTTGAAAATATTTGTTTAAAAATATTTGCCAATGTGATTGCTCTAAAATGCTATTTTGTGGTTTTGGTTTAATTTACATTTCTCTGTTTAATGACTGAAGTTGAACATCTCCATATACTTTTTAATCAGTTGAGTTTCTACTTATGTAATCTCTTATTTATAATCTTTACCTAACTTGCCACTGGATTTCCTGCCTTTTTTGAGTTAGTGGGGGAATTTGCAAGAGTGTCTAATATCCTAGTTTATTAATTTTCATCATGCAAATTTTTTCTCTTTTTCTCTTGTCTGCTGTGCATTAATTTTGTTTATGCTATCCTTTGAACAATATGTTTTTACTTCCCCATTTAAAAATAAAATTATGTTTGTGCTCTCCTGCCCACATGTGACTATGCAGATGTTTCTCTTCACCAAACGTTTTCCTTTGCAATTCAGGAGCAATTGCACTCTTCCCAAGACTGCCTGCCAGCACCTATTCAGGCTTCTCTTTTAGCATACCTGTCCCTTTCAGGGGCAGCTCTTTCTACCTGCTTGTGTTTGGACAAGTGCCCTTTCCTTTCCTATAGTAAACCTGCCCTTTGGATATATATAAAAAAAAAAAAAAGTATGTTTATTGAGATAACATTGGTTTATGCACTGTATATGTTTGGCCTGTATTATTTATGCCTCTACAAATGTATGTTATATACCACATCCACCATCAAAGCACCAGTAGCCGGGCACAGTGGCTCGTGCCTGTAAGCGGCAGCCTAGGAAGCCCTGGTGGGAACTGGGGATCGGGATTCGAGTCCCACCCGGGGCAATGTAGTGAAACCTAGTTCCAAAAAAATTAGCTGTGATGGTGTGTGCCTGTAATCCTAGCTACCTGGGAAGCTGAGGCTGGGGATTGCTTGAGTCCATGGTACCACCAGCAGCATGAGCCTGCAGTTCTCCGGGCAAAAATAACAAGACATAGTCTCAAAAAAAAAGAAAAAAAAAGGCATCAATATTCTCTACCATAGTACATTGAATTCCTTCCCCCCAACCAAAATTCTTTTAATTCATCAGTTTTTTACCCGTTAGATCCTGTTTTAGACATCCATTTCTACCAGAAGTTCACAAAGACAATTTTCTATATTTTCTTCTATTTGCTTTATAGTTTAAGGTCTTTGAACCATTGACTTTTTTGACTGAAAGTAGGAGCCATCTTTATTATTCTTTTTTTTTTTTTTTGAGACTAAGTCTTGCTATTTTTGCCTGTGGAACCACAGGGTCACGTTGCCCGGAGTACTATGGACTCAAGCAATTTCCAGCCTCAGCTTCTCAGGTAGCTGGGATTACAGGCGCATGCCACCACACCCAGCTATTTTTTTGGAACTAGGTCTCGTTATGTTGCCCCAAGCAGGATATTATTATTCTTAGAGTGAGTCAGTCTTAGGGTGAGCCAGCATTTATTTATTAAACATTATCTATTTTTTTTCTTGACTCCCTTTATTTAAGTAGAGCTGTTTTATGGTATTCCTGCTCCAGAAATACATTTGTTTTTGTTGTTTACTGTATAAGATAACATTTGTTAAGGATTGCCTCTGCTTTGTTTTTTCAGAGTTATCTTAGCCTGCCTTTTATGCACATTCAGACATTTAGAATAAATTAATTGAATTCCTAGAAAAATCCTAATGGAATTACATTGAGTGGTTAGTTATAACAATGTTAAATTATTCCATTCATAAAAATGTATCTCACTATTTTTAGGTCTTCATTTATGTCCCATTGAATGATTTTTTAAGTTAAAATTTTGAGTGTCATATTTCTTTTTCTGATATCTTGAACTTAGTATATTTGTTCTTTAATTGATAGAGCATACATAAGCTGCACAAATATACATTTTGACTAATTTTCACACAAAACCCACTTGTGTAAGTTGTACCCAAATTAAAAATCACTGAAACCCTAGAAGTCACCCTTGCCTGTCGTTCTATCCATCTCTTCCCCCTCTCCTACAACAACCACTATCTTGACTTCTATTTAGGTAATTCTTGAACTTCCTAACATTGAAATTATGCAGTATATACTCAAGTCTGGCTTCATTCACTCAACATTGTCTTTTTTACATTCATCCATTTTGTTGCATTGTTTACTTCACTGCTGTGCAGTATTCTATTCTATGACTATACACAATTTATCAGTTCTACTATTGATGAGTATAGGTTGTTTTCAGTTTAGGGTTACTAAGAATAGTGCTTCTATGAACGTTCTTGTAAAGATCTTTCAGAGGACGAGTGGATGTATATATGGGTATATGACTAAAAGTGCTCAGTTGTAGTTTGCCTGTATTCAGCTTTAGTTTGCATGTAGTCAGCTTGAATAAATACTATGAGTTTTCCAAAATGGTTGTACCAGTTTATAACCCCACTAGCAATATAGGAAAGTTCTAAGTGTTCCACACCCTGTCTGTGTTTGCTTTTTCTTTTTTGCATTTTTTGCCTATTTTGTTGTGTACAGATACCACAGTGGTTTTAGTTTGCATACGCTGTTAGTAATGAAATTAATATTCACCTTTCCGTAAGCTTACTGACCAAAATTTAGCTATCTTCTTTCATGAAGTGCCTGTTACTCAATATTTTGTTATTGTTGGGCTGTCTTATTTTACTCATCTATAAAAAACTGGCACTCAGGTAACAAGGACAATAGGGCTGGCAAAAAGTTTATTAGTATTGGTACTGACTCAGCAGATTCATATCCTCAGGCTGAGCACCCTTACTGGGAAGTTAAGGATTTATATACACTTTACATACTCTGGTGTTCTGGGTGGACTATCATTGGTGGTAGTATATGGCCTGACCTGGCAAAGATAGATTGGGGAAGATTCAAGGAGAAAGTGAGTTGCATACCAGTAAACTGAATCAGTAAGTCATGGGTTGTTTGTCTAGACTTCTAAACTGCATTTTTTAGGTCATTGTGCTTCAGCACAATATTTCAGGTTATCATGCTTCAGTAGGACTTCTATGTATATTCTGGACATGGATCCTTCTTAAGTACATGTGTTACAAGTATGTTTTCCTGGTCTGTGCCTTGTTTCTCTTTTGAGACTAGGTCTCGCTATTTTTGCCCGTGGAACTGCAGGCTCATGTTGCCCGGGGTGCCACAGACTCAAGCAATCCCCAGTCTCAGCTTTCCAGGTAGCTGGGATTACAGGCGCGCATCACCATGCCCAGCTATTTTTTTGGAACTAGGTCTCGCTACGTGCCCCAGCAGGACTTGAACCGTGATCCCTGGCCCCAGCCGCAGCTTCCTAGGCTGCCGCTTATATGTGCCACCATGCCCGGCCTATTTCTTACTCTCTTAATTATGGCTTTTGATGAAGAGGTTCTTAATTTTAATTTGGTCCAATTTATATATTTTTTTCTTTTATAGACAGGGCTTTTTATATTTTATTTTGGAAATCTTTACCTACCTCAAGTTCATGAGAAAATACTTATTCTAGGTGCTACATTATTTTTCCTTTCAAAGACAGACCATCTATGTGTGTGAATGTGTGTGTAGACTGTGAGACAAATCAAAAAAATATTCTTTGTTATATTAGTACCCAAAATCTTTATTAAAACTTTATTTTTTGTATAGAGATTTTGTCCATTTGTTAGTTTCTAGATGGCTTTTTTATCTGCTATTGTGATTTTAATTTTTTTCTATTTCTACCTTCTTGTTGATGTGTAGGGAAGTGATTTTTTTCCTAAAGTTCATCTTATGTAACAAAAACTTGTGATATAATCTGCATTAAAGTGCTTTAATAAGTAAAATTTGCTGGGCACAGTGGCTCGTGCCTCTAAGCTTCAGCCTGTGAAGTGGCTGGGGCTAGGGATTGTGGTTTGAGTCCTGCTCAGGGCAACACAGTGAGACCTAGTCCCAAAAAGTAGCTGGGTGTGGTGGTGCGCACCTGTCCCAACTACCTGGAAAGCTGAGGCTGGGGATTGCTTGAGTCCATGGTACCCTGGGCAACGTGAGCCTGCGGCTCCATGGGCAAAAAGAGCGAGACCTAGTCTCAAAAAAAAAAGTAAAATTTACTTAATGGTCAAAAATAAACTAAAATAAAATTAGGGCAATAAAAACTTTCCTTTCTGGCCGGGCATGGTGGTGTGTGCTTGTAAGCCACAGCTTCTGGAGACATGGCAGGGTCTGGGGATCGTGGTTCGAGTTCCCCCCGGGGCAACACAGCGAGACCTACTCCCAAAAAATAGTTCGGCGTGGTGGTGCGCGCCTGTAATCCTAGCTACCTTGGAAACTAAGGCTGGGGATTGCCTGAGTCTGTGATACCACGGGCAATGTGAGCCTGCGTTCCATGGGCACAAATAGCAACACCTAGTCACACACACACAAAAAAAAACACCAAAAAAAACCCTTTCCTTTTTGGTAATAATTAGAATATAATAGTTCAAAGAGACTCTGGGTCTTTTTTTAACCTAATATAATAAAAGTGGAATTTAGTTTGGTGTCCCAGAGTAAATAATTCTACATCAGAGGTCTTTCAAGGGGTGTGTGTGTTTATGTATATATATATATATATTTCTTTTTCTCTGAACATTTTCTAATAACTATATTTAAAACCTTGTGTCTGCTCTCCCCTTCACTTGTAACAAGTACTTTGGAACTATTTTGTATCATTCTTAGAAGAACTTTCAGTTGAAAAACAAAACAGTATGCTGGACATTAAGCAAAGGGTAATAGCTTATATATTGGATATTAATCTAAAGAAAACGAGTGCAAATCTATATATCAAGTTAATTTGGGTGGGGTAGGAGAAGAACCATAAGGCCATCTTTTATTACTTGAAGAAACAATACAGATTTGTCCAGAAGTGTTAAGGAAGTTTAGCTTTCTTCTAGTTACAGTGGTGAATTTCCCATAGCTTCCATGTGTTAAAAATTCAATGTAGAGTTTTCTTTTGCTGTTGAACAACTGCATGATAAGCATATTAAAGGATAGTAATAGAACTTGTCAGGAGTCCTTGTGGAAAGGATCATTGAAAAAATTTTTATTTTCTGATCCTGATACATTAGAGTTTGTCAAGCTGGACACTTGCAGATCCATCGGTTCTGTAGATCCTTTAGTTCTCTAGGGAAGATATACTTAATAAAAAAGTGCTACCTAAAGAAGTTATAATATATAAACATTCGATGATATATTGTGGTTGCCTCTATTATTCTGAGACCAGTCATAAATTTATTGATCATGATAAAGAACTTCTTTGGTCTTAAGCTTTGTGTACTACATTTTATTATGGAGCTAGCTTTTTAAAAATGTAAACATTTAGAATTGATTTTATGATTGAAATCAATAGGTTTCGGGGTTTTTTTAATCTTTTGATTTTGTTTTCTTGTGTCCTATAGTCTCTTTTGAAAATCTCTTAAGGTTGTGTATCTTGCTTGCCTCTGAAAAATACTTAACTGCACATAATACAATTTTGCATTGAATTGACTCTTTGAACCCAAAGTTTCGGAACAAGTCATCAGTCATTACTTTTACACTGGTTCTTAAATATACAAGATAATGTAATTAGAACAAAAGAGGAGATAAGAGATAGGCAGATGTGAAGGAAGAAGTAGTTTTCTTGGCAGTGATGTCACCATGTTTATAGAATATCCTAAGGACTCTACCAAAAACAGTAAAAACAAATTTGAATAAGTTTTGGAGATTAGCAATGTTGCAGGAGACAAAGTCATAAAAAATCACTAGTACTTTTATATACCAAAAGATGAAAAATTGAAATTTAAAAAGCAGTAATAGCATTTGCAAACAACATTAAATTCATGTAATTACTAGAGATAAATTTAACAGTATATGCAAAAATAGTTCAATAAAAACTAAAACAGGGCCGGGCATGGTGGCGTGTGCCTTTAATTGCAGCTGAGACTACAAATCGCTTGAGTCCACGGGTTCAAGACCTGCCTAAGGCAACATAGCTAGACCTAGTCTCAAAAAATAAATAACTGGATGTGGGGGCGCACGCCTGTAATCCCAGCTGCTGGGGAATCAAGCACTTGAGTCCATGGTACCCTGGTAAACTGAGGAATTGGAGGCTGGAGAATCACTTGAGTCTGGTACCCCAGGCAACGTGAGCCTGCAGTTTCCCCAGGGAAAATAGCGAGACCTAGTCTCAAAAACAAAAACAAAAAAACACTAAAATATCACTGAAAATAGACAGTATTGCTCAGTAAAGACAGGGTATTATAGGAAGAAAAGTCAGCAAAAGGTGAGATGCAGCGGTTATAGATTTCCTTCTTTGTGCCCATCTCATTCTCTTTTCTCTGTAAAGGAACCTTCAGTGTACCATTCCAAGATATTTTGAGTATGTCTTTTTGTTAGTTCTTACCTCAGTGCTGTCTCTTAAAATCATCGTCTTTATTCCTTATATACCCATCTCCTTTAATTATCTTCGTAAGGTTTTTTTTTTAAAAACTAATTCTAAATTGGTTAGTGAGATAATTTCTAAGGCCCTAAGTTCAAAGTTACATCTAATTTAAACAGCTTTCAGGAGAATAAATCATCTAGTGCCTCTGATTGTATTTAAGGTACTCAACTGGAATCATCCTCTCAAAATATACAAATAATAACAGGTTTTTACTGAAGTATGAGTTAATTCTGAATGTTTTTCAGTAGAATAGCAATAGAATTTTTGAGATTGTTCACAAGGGGGAAGTTGGAGAAAGTTCAAGAGAACTGGAGAAAAAATGCACTTTTAAATCATTCCTCATAACAAACTAGAACATTTGGGTTCAATTATGTGGAAGCTAAAGACTACTAGAATGAGTATGAAGGAACAAAGTGATCTTTCATAAAGTATCTGAAATGTAAACATTTCTGCATTAGATAGCACAACTGAATAACATCCTGATTTTTAAAAAATGACTAAATATGATCTCTCAACTTTTCAGAGGAGATTCGAAAACAAGGCTTATTTCAATGGCTTAATTCTCTTCAAATTGATAACAACACCTCTCCAGATCTGCAGCTCACCGTGGGAGCAGTAATTGTGGAGGAAATGAGAGCAGCCATAGAGAAGCAGACTGGTTTTCAGTGTTCTGCTGGAATTTCACACAACAAGGTGAGGGCTAATTGATTTCAAAGTGAAATACATATCTGTAGCTAACGACAGCCAAGTATAAACATGAGTGGGGCATTTAAATCAAGATGCATATACTTTGAAGTTTCTAATTTCAGGTTGATAACCAAAGAAAAGTATAGCTAATTCTTTAACATGAGAATCAATGTTGAAAATAATACTGTTAAGAAGTAGGCTGAAAGGCCAGGTGTGGTGGCGCACATCTGTAATCACAGTTACCCAGGAGGCTGAGGCTGGGGAATCACTTAATTCTGAGGGTTCAAGACAACCCTGGGCAACATAGTGAGACTTAGTCTTTTTTTTTTTTTTTTTTTTTTTCTTTTTAAGACTAGGTCTTGCTATTTTTGCCTATGGAACTGCTGGCTCATGTTGCCGGGGGTACTATGGACTCAAGTGATCCCCAGCCTCAGCTTCCCAGGTAGCTGGGATTACAGGCGCTCGCCACCATGCCCAGATATTTTTTTGGAACTAGGTCTTGCTACGTTGCCCCGAGCAGTACTCGAACCGTGATCCCTGGTCCTAGGCTGCTGCTTATAGGCATGCACCACCATACCCAGCCGAGACCTAGTCTCTTAAAAATGGAAAGAAAAAGTAGGTTGAAAATTGCAGAAAATGCTTATTTATATGGTTGCATCCAAAATATTTCCTTAATTGACTGAACCTGTAAGGGGAAATAAGGCTTGTCTTTGAACCTTTGTATATAAAACTTTTGTTTTTCTTTTCCCTTGCTGAATTTCTTATGTGGCGTTGACGGGGTGTTTTGTGTTTTACCCTATTTCTTTTTTCTAATGAGAACAGTAAGAGAAATGGAATAATAAAATTTCTTTGATTTGGACCATTATTTTGGTCCAAATATACAGACAATTCTCAGTTCAGGGGCAGAATCATTAACTCTCTGATTGAAGTGCAGCAAGGGCTTGGGAACGTCATCCTTTCTGACTAGGTTCAATAATTGGGCTGTGACTGATTATCCTTTATGACTTTCTCCCATTCTTCCTATAAGAGGGAATTACCAAACCACACAGCAAGAATTTTTTGTTTTTCTGACTGGGGAAACAAAAGTTCATTGTAGTCATTTAAACCATATTAAAAATTGCCTAGTAAAATTTTCTAAAGAATTTCTCCATTGAATTTAAAGCATGACTTTTACTTTTCCTACTAATGATAATTTCTGAAATGATACCACTGGAGTACTTTATTCTTTGAAAGAGTTCACCAGATTTTATTTTTTCATTTTGAAGTCTTGTTTATAGTATAAGATGTTTACTCTTGGAGAGTGAGTTTGAATCGAAGCTTTAATTTTTTTTGTTTTGTTTTGTTTTGTTTTGTTTTTTGAGACTAGGTCTCACTATTTTTCCCCATGGAACGGCAGGCTCTCTTTGCCCAGGGTACCACAGACTCAAGCAGTCCCCAGCCTCAGCTTCCCAGGTAGCTGGGATTACAGGCGCATGCCACCACGACAAGCTATTTTTTTTTTTTTTGGAACTAGGTCTTGCTACGGGCCCCAGGCGGGACTCGAACCGTGATCCCTAGCCCCGGCTGCTTCATAGGCTGAAGCTTACAACGAAGCTTTAGTTTTTATTAGTCTATAATCAAAAAGGACTAACCAGGAAATGTAAAATATAGGGCATGTTTTAGTATTTTCATTTGGATATATTAAAGTTTCTCGGGGACAGTGGTGCGCACATGTAATCCTAGTGCTGGGAGGCTGAGGCCAGGGATCACTTGAGTTCGCAGGGTCGAGACTACCCTGGGCAACATAGTGAGACCTAGTCTCTAAAAAATAGCTGGGCATGGTGGCGCATTCCCAGCTATCTGGGAGGCTGAGCCGAGGAATCACTTTATTTAGTTCATGGATTTGAGACTACCCCAAGCAACATAGCAAGACCTAGCCTCTTAAAAAAAAAAGTTTCTTCTGAAGCATCTCTGTTTTTACTCTGTTGAAGTGAGATGACCTCAAGGAAAAAATCCAGAAGTTAAAAATGACAAGGAAAACTAAAAATGGAAGCTATGGAAAGAACAATGATAGTAGATTATGTTTTCCACTAAAAACTGCTTGAGTTTCTGACTTTTTTTAATGTGAAAGTCATTAATTATAGCCCTTAAACTATGTCCATATCCGGGTGTGTGTATTGATATTCACCAGATCCCTGTGAACATAATGACAGTATGAAATTTTTACACTTTCCGTGCTCCAGGTGCTGGCAAAACTGGCCTGTGGACTAAACAAGCCCAATCGCCAGACCCTGGTCGCTCATGGATCAGTCCCAAAGCTCTTTAGCCAAATGCCTATTAGCAAAATGTAAGTATTTAGGTAGCACCTTAAATGAAATTCATATACATGTAAAGGCATTTTTTGTAGTTTCTTCTGTTCCTTATTCAGGATTAAAGCCAGAGAAAACAGGTGTTATAGAGGTAGAGGGAGCTAACAGAATATTTTGAAAACAGACTGAAGATTTTTTTTTCTTAAGGAAACTTCATTCATAGATTATCTGTGGAAGCTACTTACTCTTGAATTTTTTAAAAAATGAGCTGATTTTTAGCTGTTTGACTTCTCTAGAGATTTTTTGTTGAAGTTTGTTACTAAATAACAAATTAATTCTCTTCGGATATCAGTGTGTTCACAGGGCTACTGAATTACTACCAGATTTGGCATGAGAGAAGCAGCTAAGTAAAATGAATGACCAGGTTATACCTAACAGTTGTGTGCCCTTGACAAGGACTTACAGTATTGTTGAAGGGTTAGCTCAGTTCAAAGTAACAGTGAAGGTGCTGTCACAGACTATACATGATTAATTGCTAAATGAATTATCTAGGTGGTACCAAAGTTTACCAGAGTATTCTGAAGATTTATGAAAAAGCCATGGGATTTTGTTTTCATATTTGGCTCAGTTTTGGAGTCAGATGAGAACACATGAGCAATCTGAACACAAAGGGGGAGGGGAAGGACAGAGTATTTTCAGTGAATTGAAACATGAATTAGCTTAGCTAATAGGTCACTGATAAGTGTCAGAAATAGGGCTGAAATGATAGGCTGAGGACAGACTTTAGGAAGCCTCAAAGACCAAGCTGACCTTTAGTCATAGAAAATAGGATTTGTTTGGGGGTTGAACTTTTAATCCCTACATGGAACAGTATGTCCTGTACAATTGTAAGTATTTGTATACAGTTGACTTGACAACTAATTGACGGCTTTAACCTTTTATTTACACTATTGTTAGCCTTATTTCCAGACCCTAACTGCCAAGGTATCTGAGTTTTCAGAACTACCTAGTCTTATATGCTAGAAAATTAATAACCTACAGAACAATGTGCTCTAATTTCTCTTTCCAAAGGAGAACCTTCCGAAGAGCTACTTACAAAATTAAAATGTCGCTGGGCACGGTGGCTCGTGCCTGTAAACTTCATCCTATGAAGTGGCTGGGACTAGGGATTGCACTTCGAGTCCCGCTCGGGGCAACATGGCCTCAAAAAATAGCTGGGCGTGGTGGCGCACGCCTGTAATCCCAGCTACCTGGGAAGCTGAGGCTGGGAATTGCTTGAGACCATGGTATCCCAGGCAACATGAGCCTGCATTTCCACAGGCAAAAATAGCAAGACCCAGTCTCAAAAAAAAATCAAAATGTTTTATATTTGCTACTTACTAGATATTTGCTATTCACCAAATTCATTAATTCCTTGTCTTGTTAGCCGTAGTCTTGGAGGAAAGCTTGGGGCGTCCGTCATTGAAATCCTGGGAGTAGAATACATGGGTGAACTAACCCAGTTCACTGAATCCCAGCTCCAGAGCCATTTTGGAGAAAAGAACGGGTAAGTGATTCCTGATACTTATCAACCAAAACTTTATGAGATGTTAAATTCAAATATAGATAAAAGCAACTAGTAAAACCAAGATCTTTCTTTAGGTTAACATTTGATCCTTGAGTAATTTCCTTGGTCCTTTCATTTTAAAACACAGTGATTTTAAAATCACTATAACCTAACAGTCTAGATAAGCTTTTTCATACCTACAAGGTTAATAGATAAGAATTATTACTTTGAAGCCAGAATGTATATAAGTACATCATTTCTGCATGCAAAGATACTGATATTCCTTTGTAATCCTTGTATTTAGGCTGTAGTAAGTACCAAAAAGCATGAGGATATGAAGTAGAGACTTGTTTCATACTTTTCTGAAAATATGATGACTTTAGAAAATGTAACCAGTGTTCCTCTTCTTGGCAATATATTGGAATTCATTAGGAAGGACAGGAATTCTGTCAGTATTTTTAAATTTGGAGCATATTATTTCCTTTTTTCTATTTTCAGTTTTCCTTTCTTAATGAGAAGAATAAAAGTATAATGTAACAGAGGTATTTTAAACTAATCATTTCTTTCACCTTAAACTTTGTATTGGTGTATTAGATCTTGGTTGTATGCCATGTGTCGTGGGATTGAACATGATCCAGTTAAACCCAGGCAACTACCCAAAACCATTGGTTGCAGCAAGAATTTCCCAGGAAAAACAGCTCTGGCTACTCAGGAACAGGTAGGTGGGACATTCTTGATAGAGCAGTGCTACTTAGAGGAATGAGTGGATAGCTTTTGGTAGCTGTGGGAGATACAATGTTACACAGGACCTTTGTACTGTAAAGTAAGTAGGGAAACTGTCCTGACTTTATGTGTAAGTTAACTAGTTTAACCTGTTACTTAATATTCTTCCCCCTTTTTAAAAAAATGTAAAATGAAGTCAAATGCATTGACCAAAGTTTGAAATGAAATTACTCTTCTTTTTGGTCCATAAAAACTTGGAAGACTCTGGATATTGTGCCTCAAGTTTGTCTTTCTTTCTCAGAGCTGAAACACATGCCTGAAATTCACCTGATGGCATGTCAACAGGAAAAGAAAACAAAAATGTTCAGCTAGGGCACATCAGGGTACTTAATATCCCCATGATCCGCTGATGGCTATGGAGGAGCCTTTGGTGCACATTTCCATTTGGGGGAGAAATGAACAAATCCACCATTTGAGTTCTATAATGAACCTGTAATTTTTAAATAAATAATTAAAGACTCAATACTTCTTTCAGGTACAATGGTGGCTTTTGCAGTTAGCCCAGGAACTAGAGGAGAGACTAACCAAGGACCGAAATGATGTAAGATTTTTTTCTTTATTCCTGGGGCAAGCTTTGGGATTCAAGTACTAGTTGTTCCTTAGCTTGTGAAGTACAAACAATGCTACAGAAAGAGACTAGCCTAGAAAGTTTAGAGAAATCTTAACTGTATTCTATAAAACTCCCAACATGATCTCTAAAAACCTCAGTCTGTGAACACAAGACCTGACTGGCCCTATCTACCTCATCATTTGCTTTCATTTACTTAAGTATTTGTTATCTACCTCCTCTGCGATATACAGTGGATCTTCATCTGAATATAGTGTGAGCTGGGCATGGTGGCACACACCTATAATCCCAGCTACCTAGAGGCTGAGGCTAGGGTTCGAGACTACCCCGGGCAACCTAGTCTGACCTAGTCTGAAAAAAAATTTAAAAAAAGAATATTGTATGGACAGTTAGGGACTGGACTGTTAATTACTGGACTTATAGTCCATGTGATGAAGAATTACAGGTACATTTACAGACAACATTAAGTCAAAGATCTGACAATTGGTTAGTGTTTTACTCTCCTTAAAAATAATTGGCTTTATTGATATTTTACATAACTTAAAATTCACCCATTTACAGTATACATGTAGGTCAGTAGTTTTAGTATCTCCCAAAGTTGTTTATCTATGCCACAACTTAAGACATTTTCATCACCTGAAAAGAAATCTTATGCCCATTAGGAGTTACCCAGCCTAGACAACCACTAGTCTGCTTTTTGTGTCTAGAGACTTATTATTCTAGACATTTCATGTAAGTGGAATTATCCAGTATATGCTTTTTTGTGAATGGATTGAAATCTTTCAGCTAACAGTGGGTTTCCAAGGTTCATCCATATGACAGCAGGTATCAGTATTTTATTCCCTTTTATGACTGAATCGTCTGGTTATGTGGGTATTTTGTTCATTCATCAGTGAGTTTCTATTTTTTGACTAACATAAATAATGTTACCATGTGTGGATATATTTTTGTATAAACACAGTCGTGGCCTTAGAAGACCTGTTGGGTCACACTATAACTGTTTAACACTGAGGAACTCTTAGGAGTGTTGCTGAACTCTCTTTTAATTTTACATTCCCAGCAATATAAGAAGGTTTTAATTGCTCTACATTCTTGTTATTATTTTAAATTTTCCCATACTGATGGGTGTAAAATGGTATCTCATTTTGCTTTTCAGGTATTTATAGGCAATTTGCATATCTCTGGAAAAGTATCTTTAGTGATTCTTTGCTTATTTTTGAATGGATTCTCTATTAATGAGTTTCAAGAGTTATTTATGTATTCTGGGTGCAAGCCCCTTCTCAGATGCAATTTCTCCCATTCCATGTTTTTGTTTTTGGTTTTTGTTTTTTTTTTTTTTTTTCACTTTTCTGATGGTATTGATAATTTCCTCTGAGAAATTATCAGAATTTCTGAGTTGAAACGTCTGAGTCTACAAATTAACTCTATACTGTCAGAAATCATCCAAAACTATAGCCAGCCACAGTGGGGCATGGCTTTAATCCCAAGCCTAGAACGGGAGGCTGAGACCTAGTCTCAGCGAGACCTAGTCTCAAAAAATAGCTGAGTGTGGTGGTGCATGCCTGTAATCCCAGCTACCTGGAAGACTGAGGCTGGGGATCACTTGAGTCCAGGGTACCCCAGGCAACGTAGGGAGACCCAGCCTCAAAAAAAACAAAAAAAAAAAAAACCCTATTTGTCCCTTTAACTGACTTGGTTCTTTGACCTATAGTGTAGAGGGGAATAGGATCCACAGATGTTATCTGTGTATTTGTGCCCACTAGGTGTCACTCTGTTATCAGTTCCTTTTTCTAAGTCTCTGGAGCTTTTCTCCCCATTTTGTTTCTAGTATCACACAGTAGGGATCCCTAATATCTCTTTAAACTTGAAAGGATATTGTTTAAAGGTGTTATAGTGACTTCCTTTCTCACCTAAACCTGTGGATTTCTTTTATTCTCTGGTTATTTAATCTGACCTCATCTCCTACTCCCCCCCCCCCATACTGCTGTTCTAGCCTGCATTTCGCTTGGCCTCCTTCCTTTTTATTTCACATAGCAAGTAAGCGCCCACCTGAGCACTTCATATTTGCCATTCCTTTACCTGGAAAACCTTTGCTCATTGTTCCTTCACTGTATTGAAACTATCTGCTCAGATTTTATCTTCTCTAAGAGGCCTGTTCCAACTCCAACTACCCTATCACATCAGCACTCTCCCCTATTTTACCCCACTAGCACTCTGAATTCATTTTTATCACATGCCTACTTGTTTGTTAACTGCAGTTATAACTACAAGATCAATCCATGGGTGCCCAGCCTTTTTATTTTGGGATCTCCTGCGTCTCTAGATAGTTGCCTATATTGGCTTTTAATCAACAAGGACTCCAATTTGTATCTCTCAAGATAGATAAATCTGTTTGAATTGTATTTGCAAAATGTAAAAAAAAAAAACCCAAAATGTATGTTTAACCTTACCGTTGTTGCTGTTCTTGGCTTGTTTACCTTGGTGTTTTTTCTCATTGGCATCTTTTGATTTTGAAGTCTCTGTAGACTTTTCATCTTTAAATATTCTGCCTCTTTACCTTTATTTATTGATTTGCTTTGTATCAACAGTATTTTGATGCTGAGATTTCACTGGAAAGTGAGTCAATGATCTTGCTCTCTTTTATGCTTTTAATCTTATGCTTTTAATCAGCATAAGCATCAGGGCAGATTAAAGAACAGATCCTCTACTCAGTCTAGACATCCAAACTTAGATATTCCTTTCAGATGATTGCTTCTATGAGCCCTTAAGTACAAAATGGAATAATACTTTGGTATTTATATTATCTTCCTTTGTGGATGAATACATGTAATTGAAAACAGGAATCCATTTTCATTTTGTCCTGATCCCATCACCTGTCATAATATCCTAGATATTCTAATATCCCATCACTCAAATTATGTCTTATCTAGCTACCCTGAACCATCTTAAATTCTTCTTATGTATTTCAGTATGTAAAATGCAGATGCTCGTGCTAACTTTATTTCTGACATCTCTTTACATACATAGAATGACAGGGTGGCCATCCAGTTGGCTGTGAGCATTCGTGTGCAAGGAGACAAACGTCTAAGCAGCCTGCGCCGCTGCTGTGCCCTCACCCATTATGATGCTTATAAGATGAGTCATGATGCATTTGCTGCTATCAGAAACTGTAATACTTCAAGAACTCAAACTGAATGGTGAGCTTTGTTCTAGATGAGACTTATACCCTGTTTTAGCTCTACCTAGCTGGGGTCATGCACTAATGGAGAGAACATAGTAGCAACACCAGAAATAAGCAGCTAAGTTGTATTTGGTACCTTCTAGTTCCAAGGTAAAGTGAGCCAGTATCAGAGAATGACCAGTTACACTTGAAGATTCAAGATACTTGAGAACTTCTCAACTACTTACTGTTAGCTCTTAAAAGCATCTTCTTTAATAATTATTCTGACCTATATTTATCAATAATCCCTTAACACTCCATTGCTTCTCGGCCTTTTGGCTAAGCTCAAGTGTAATAATCTCTAACACTCCAACTTAGTTGTACACACTATATAGTGCAATACCTAGTACCACACTAATAAACACTTTAGTTACGAAGAAAAAAACTAAATACGTAACTGGAGTATGCTCATTTACCATCTAGACTAGTTACTTAACATGTCCCTGTTACACTGAAAAAAAAAGTATTCCAACAGTGGAAATATAAGTATGTGAGAAAGACAAAACTTCAAAGACAAATTAAAACAAATTTTTAAAAATAAAAGTTTAATCACCTAAGTTATTGCTTACCTAAATATATGAATACTATTATGTGTACACACATACACACACACACTGTAAAGTTGAGTCTTTTTTTCTTTAACTCCCTGGCATATTTACTCAAATATAGACAATTTTACTGAACAAAATGATGGCTGTGGTAACATGCTCATATGAAACTTTATAAATTGGCAACTGGTAATAAAGACCATTCACCAACTGTGAAACTTACTAATGGAATTATCAAAATTATGATTATAACACTTCTCCAAAGCATGAAACCAAAGGATAGGGAGCTACTGCCATAATTTTAAAGTAATGTTTTCTCTTAAGGGGTTAATCTGTATATTACAGTAAATTTCATCTTCTGAAATTCAGGTCATGTGAAAATTTGGATGAAATTTTATTCTCTAGAAATTCTAGATCTGAAAGTCTGTCAAAGGTTTCTCTTTAAAAAAAACAGAGGCAGGGCATGGTGGCGCATGCCTGTAGGTGGCAGCCTAGGAAGCCATGTTGGGGCCAGGGATCGTGGTTTGAGTCCCCGGCACATAGCGAGGGACCTATTTATTGGACCTAGTCCCCAGTAAATAGCTGGGTATGGTGGCCCATGCCTGTAATCCCAGCTACCTGGGAAGCTGAGGCTGGGGACTGCTTGAGTCTGTGGTACCCCGGGCAACAAGAGCCTGCGGTTCCACGGGCAAAAATAGTGAGACCTAGTCTCAAAAAAAAAAAAAAAGAAAGAAAGAAAGGCAAATTTTCTGCCCATCTTAGTTCTACTGAATCTGTGTTAATCTGATAATGACCTAAAGTTTGAGGACCATTAAACTAACGATTTCCTCTGGTAACAGGGCCAGAATCCTAAGTAATTTCTAAAATTGATTGTGACCTTGTGCTAATCTTCTTATTTCTTTATTTCCTATACAGGTCCCCTCCCCTCACAATGCTTTTCCTCTCTGCAACCAAATTCTCTGCCTCTACTCCTTCCAGCACAGATATCACCACCTTCTTAAACAGTGACCCAGGTTCTCTGCCTAAGGTGCCAATTACCAGTTCTGAAGTTAAGACCCAGCGAAATAGCCTGGCCATAACAGCCACTAAGAAAGCAACCACTTCTCTGGAATCATTCTTCCAAAAAGCTGCAGAGAAGCACAAAGTCAAAGAAGCTTCAGTTTCATCTCTTGCTACAACTGCCCAAGCTCCCATAAGTAATTCACCATCCAAGCCCTCATTATCATTCCAAAGCAGTCACACTGTGGGAGCTGAGCCCTTCTTTAAGCAGAAAAGTCTGCTTTTAAAAGAAAAACAGGTTATTAACACTTCAAAATACTTCCCTACACAAAATGCACTGTCCAGTTCTAAAGAACTGCCAAGCTCTTTTCCAACAAAGTACCCACACGATGCCCCTGTGTGTAAAAAGGTGTTGAAGCTAGGATCCACTAAAGGAACTCCTGCGGAGACATATTTGACCCAGGACAGCCCAAGCAGACTTCCTTCCAACTCTGCTCTGGAGGTGGCACAGAAAGAAATTACCACCCCAAGTCTTCTGGCTGCTGAAGACCAAGTGCTCTGTGAGAAGTGTAGTTCTTTGGTACCTGTATGGGACATGCCAGAACATAGGGACTATCATTTCGCCTTAGAGTTGCAGAAATCCTTTTTACAGCCTCATTCCTCAACCCCCCAGATTGTTCCTGCTAGTTCTCCTCAAATCAAAAGAAATCCCAAGAGCTCCCAGGCCTCCAGTAGTAAACGTCTTAAGCCTGAGGGTATGCAGACATTGGACTCATTTTTTAAGCCATTAACACACTAGTGCCACCCTCAGGCTTGCTACAGGGTTGTAATATTTCCTCTGTAACCTAACATGGAAATATTGACTCCTCAGGAAAATTCATAATATCGTGAAATTTTTAATAAGAAAAATAATCCATGTAGATGCTAAATTAAGGTGCTTATCTCTTCACAAGTATGAATTTTTTTTTCCCCACAAGTATGGATTCTAATCCCACTGCAAATTAGATATAAAAATTCATTTTCCAAGCTGGGCACGGTGGCTCGTGCCTGTAAGCTTCAGCCTATGAAGCGGCCAGGGCTAGGAATCGCGGTTCAAGTCCCGCCTGGGCCTGTAGTGAGACCTAGTCCCAAAAAAATAGCTGGGCGTGGTGCCGCGTGCCTGTAATCCCAGCTACCTGGGAAGCTGAGGCTGGGAATTGCTTGAGTCTGTGGTACCCCGGGCAACGAGAGCCTGCAGTTCCACGGGGGAAAATAGTGAGACCTAGTCTCAAAAAAAAAAATTTCATTGTCCAGAGACAATTGATTTGATTTTTTTAATCTTTTGAGTTTAAGGAAGTAGTGTCAAATTTATGGGTCTTGGAGCCCAAGAGATTGGATATGGCCTTGAGTGAGTCACTTTCCTCAGTTTTCCTTATATATAAAATTTCGATAATACCTTAGAAGTTATTGATGGTGAAGAACAATGTATTTAAAGTATGTAGCTTATAACCCCCCTTGGTTTACTACCACTCCAGTCAAACCTCATCAGGAATAAGAAAACTGTAAAAAATCCAACAGAAGAAACAGATGAGGTGAGGGCTATGATTAAAGCCCTGGGCACACACACTTGCTCTTGGTGGGACTCAAAAAGACCTTGGAGTGAACTACTGAGCACAAGACTGTGAGACCAACTATGGAGATGACCATCAGGATTATTCCAACACAGTCACTGTCAACAGAGCCTAGGAGCCAGAATTATGGTTCAGATTAGCCTCCAACAAAACCAAGGTGCACCCCCTCAGGACGGAGGAAAGCCACAGAAAGATGGCAGCTGCCCAACAGCTAAGTAGCAATCCATGAACAAGGAGACCACCAAACCAACCATCAATTGATATCTCTCCCCTCCAGGGAACTTCTAAACCAACAACAGAATGAAGGAGACATCCAGCACGCAGAAGTGGCACTGATGAACTTCAAATGAGCTCGGATGGGCTGCCCTACATAAGCTATGACTGAAAATCTGAGTAGTGCAGTCTGCCTTGCCCCAGGAACACTGGTCCTCACCCAGGAAAAGGACATTGTTCCAAAAAAAGAGGCTAACTGCTGGGCATGGTGGCGCATGCCGTAAGCTTCAGCCTATGAAGCGGCCGGGGCTAGGGATCGCAGTTCGAGTCCCACCTGGGGCCCGTAGCGTGACCTAGTTCCAAAAAGAAAAAAAAAAAAAAAATAGCTGGGCGTGGTGATGCACACCTGTAATCCCAGCTACCTGGGAAGCTGAGGCTGGGGATTGCTTGAGTCTCTGGTACCACGGGCAACAGGAGCCTGCAGTTCCATGGGCAAAATAGCGAGACCTAGTCTCAAAAAAAAAAAAACAAACAACGAGAGAGACTAAAGGGCTAAACATGGACTGTCAAACAGTAACGAGAAAGGAGATGGAGTGACCAGGCTGGAGGTCAGGGGATGAGGGGAGTATCCTCAATGGGACCAACAATCATGCAAAGATGAATAATGTTGTATGGTACTAAAAGTAAATATTAAAACAAAAAAATAGGGTACATCTGTAGATTCTAATTCTGTTGGAAACCCATCCTCAGTCCACTAGATCACAAATAAACAAGAAATTTTCCAAAAACCAAAAATAAAATGTTGTGCCTAAGTTTAGCTTTCTATGTTCTAGATTAAACTTGGGACAGAAAAGGAACTGGGGAAAAAAAAGTTCAGCAAAATGTTTCCCTCAAGATGGCAGTTCAAATAAAACCTTGACTTTATGAGCAAAGACTTGAGCCTAAAGGGATACAATAACTACTTTAGGGTAGGGTATGTACATCAATAATGACTTTGATACATGTAAATCCTATTAAACCTACAATTTTTTTTGCCATTGAGTCTTCTACCTTTTGTCTAATGTAGAATGAGACCAGTTCAGGAATTTGTTTAGTCTGGGCTCTCACCATCAGAATTGCATTGTCTCTAGGGGCTTGCCTGCTTTGATTTTAAGAACAACTAAAAGTTTTGAGACATACTGATATAAAAGATACCGTGGACCAGGTTTTTAGAGGCAATGACATTTCTTTAAACCTTAAGGGTCAAATTTATGAAGTCTGGGCTTTCAGGGTCATTGGTATATTTTCTTCTCTATTCAAGTATGAACTTGTAGTTTAGGGTTTTAATCGTGTTTTCCATCTCCATGTGTATAGTACTGTATTTTTAATCTCCTTTTGGATTTACTAATATGAGAAGCCTTGAATTATGCAGAGAACCCAACTGAAGATGATGGACTAAGCTATATAATAGGGGGAATAGAATGGTGTACATTTCCTTCCTCCCATATATCGACTGAAACTGACTGCTTTTACCACTTATGTATAAATGGGGGGGAGGGGCTATACTTGTTTAAAGAAGGGGATATTTGAACTGACAGGTTTAACAGGAACTTCCTCAAAGTATTTCCCACTTTGATGGCAGCTAATAGTATCTAAGACAGTATTCACTCTAGTTCTTTTCCCTAGTAGAGTTGTTTCTGAAGGCAAGAATTCTTCATAGTGCCTTGCACAAAGTATTACTGAAATGTTATACAGAATATACTCAGGAAGGGTCGGGGGGAAGTGGTGGAGAAGCTGCCTTAAAACCTAAAATCTTCCAGGCTGGGCACAGTGGCCCATGCCTGTGACAGCTTATGGAGTTGCAGCAGGGTATTGCAGTTCGAGTACCACCTGGGGCAACACAGCAAGACCTAGTCCTAAAAAAATAGCTGGGCCTGGTGGCACTTGCCTATAATCCTAGCTACTTGGGACGCTGGGGCTGGGGACTGCTTGAGTCCCTGAGACCACGGGCAACATGAACCTGCAGTTCCACGGGCAAAAATAGCAAGACCTAGTCTCAAAAAAAAAAAAAAAAAAAAACAACCTTAAATCTTCCTAGCAAAGTGGCTCGCTGGTTTGGAGATGTCTCATTAAGTACTAAACTGACTTCCCAAAATTTCCTTCTTAACTTGGGTAAAAAAAAAAAAAACCTTTTTAAAGCCATCTTAAGTGCCATACATTTGAAGTTGAGCCAATTTTTAACACATGGTTGACTGGAAGGGGTTACATAGAAAAAGAATGGAATGAAAACTGGTTGCATTGTATTCCCAAAGACTAAGATAAATAGTGTGGAGTGAGTGCTGTGTCTAATGGGTAAACAATTGATATTATATTGGTGCAGCACACCATCTGTTTTCTTGTGAATGCCAGCCTTGCTCTAAGCATACTAGCAAAGAGCCTGTAGAGGGCACAGAAGTCACACAGCAGTCAGCACTGGAGGAAAGCTATAGTGCCTTTTTCCTTATTGCTGTCTATCAGCAACTATACAGAAGGAAGTAAACAGCCCAACGTATGAGGAAGTTCTTCAACTCAAGTGTAGCAAGTTGAACCATATCTGAAAAAGCAGCTGAGCTTGAGTGTAAGGAAGCTTTTTTTTTTTTTAAGACTAGGTCTTGCTATTTTTGCCCGTGGAACCGCAGGCTCTCGCTGCCCGGGGTACCACAGACTCAAGCAATCCCCAGTCTCAGCTTCCCAGGTAGCTGGGATTATAGGTGCGCACCACCACGCCCAGCTATTTTTTTGGAACTAGGTCTCGCTACGGGCCCCAGGCGAGACTCGAACCGCGATCCCTAGCCCCGGCCGCTTCATAGGCTGAAGCTTACAAGCACGAGCCACAGTGCCCAGCAAGGAAGCTTTTAATAAGCAAATGCCCTAGGGGACTTTGGGTCACATTTCTTAGGTTTCTTTTACAAGGCTCAGTACTCTTATGCAGTTGAGTTCAATCTTGGGTCTTATTTCTCTACCCACAAAAACTTCAGGTACTAGGGAACTCAGGTTTGGTCAGATGGTCCTTGTAACTTTAAAAAGCCAGCTTTGGCTATATAAACCTCAGGTTACTACACTGCTAGGAAAAGTGTAAGGACCAGATTACCACATGTGTAAATTCTACTCTTCAGTAAGTAGCTGGCATGCTAATCTCTAAATCGCTTAATGCACAGTAAAGGGCTTCTCACCATTAGGAAGTGGTCAACTACCCAGATATAGGGTGGCTACCTAGCTCATTTGAAAAGTATCACTTTCACTTTCTATTAGGCTCAAAAGAACTTTGCAAAACAGGTCAAAATGCTTAGTCACAGAGCTGGAACACTGGCTGCATGTGAAGGAAAGGAAAATGGTGAATGAAATACCAGATGGGCCTTTTACCCCCTCAAGGCTTAGCAGTGTTAAGGTTTCACTTATCTCTAAATCATGGAGGGGAATCTAGCTCTTCAAGTTGAGCCTGTGTCTTAAGCATAAGCACAGTGTGTTCAATAAAACATTTTTATTCTGTACAATATATATATGTATGTATTTAAATATATATGTATTTATATATATATATATATATATGCAGAGAAACCTCAACCAACAAATCCCTGAGTCCAAGGGAACCCAGGACACTAACAAAGGGAAAGGAGGGAGTCCATGCCCTAATGATTAGGAAATAATGGCAACATCTTTCCCTTTCTTCCAGGTTCCCTGCAACAGAGAGAAAGGGATGATCACTGCAAATTACTAAAACAAGAGGACTTACATGGAGGAAGAATGAGGAAGGAGGGAAAGTGGGAGGATGAGGAGCTGAGCATCAGTCCCCAACTACCAGTCTGGGAAAGTGAAACATACTGTTTGATTCAGCATTAAAACAGATCACTGTAGAGGGGGGACAAAATTGATTGACATGCAGCTGACCTTCAGTTTGCCGAGCCTTAGCTCGGCAGCCCCACGCCTGGGCCAGCATAACAAATAGCACCTGTGGGGCCTATGAGAGCGGAGACTGCGGAAATGGCCCTTGGTGAAGGGGAGATAAAGCTAAGGAACAGGCTTCATGTGTCAGCACAGGGTGGGAGCACTGCCATTCACTGTCCCTGTGCCTTCACACCCTGGGCCACCAGATGTCTTCTGTCCACAGTCAGTTAGAGATAGGCAACTTACATGACCTTGAAAAGAGGTATAGAAAAAGGAGCGCTTCGAGGGCCACTCCCAGTTACAACAGTTTTCTGGGACAATGCCCGGTCCTGACAGTGGGTCAAGGTGGCGGCGGTCAGCTCCCTCCAGTAGGTAGGCCATGGGGTTGCCACGGGTGATGATTCAGCCAGTTGGACACAGCAGCTGAGGATGGCCCTGAATTCTGTCTTCTCCCTCAGGACTGCCCCTCCCTGACCACACCAAGCTTGGCACCTTTCCAGAGAAACAGCAAGGAGCAAGTGGCAGCACACCCCTCTTTCTCTAACCTATTAACACACAGCCGCCAGCAGGGGCAGCATTACTGGAAGTCACCTTATATATTGTAGGGACAGCAATAGAGCTGTGCCTGCTGGAGTTCAGAAGCCCATGTTGGCCTGGGCTTCTCCTGCTGCAATGGCTTGCACATCAGTGACATGGCCGATGCCCTTGGTGACACCCTCCCGGAACAGCAGCTTCGCGCCCACCTTCAGGTACTCTGGGTGTTTCAGGAAACGGAAACGTACCACTGCCTTCTCCCCTGTCCGCAGCTTGTCCTGCAGCAGATAGTTGGTCACTGGCCTTGACCAGTGCCTCCCATCCCTTTTGCTACCATCCTTGGTTTTCCACCCTTGGAGTCTAGCAGCTTCTATCCACCCTAAGTGGGGCTTTGTTCCCATGTGGAATCAGGGAGTTTTCCTTAAGTCTGGACTAAGAAATCTGACTTTTCCCTGGAAAAACAGGAACATGGTTGGGTCCCTCTCACCTTCGCATGGATCTTTTCCACCACTGCCGTCTGACGTACGTTGCCCACATGTACTGTTACTTGGAAACCTCGTCGGAAGGTGGTGGCGTGGAACAGTAGGACTATCTCTGCCTCGAACACTGAGCAGATGGTGGGATTCATCTCGGGGCTCACCATCACCATGCCCTGAGAAGGAACAACCCCCAGACCCAGGAAGAGCAGATATGAAATTAAGTCTCTTCCCCCAGCCACCCTTAAAACCTTCTGCTCCAGAGTTTTCATTTCCTCCAGGACTCTAAAGACAGTGACTTCAGAAGATAATGTTCAAAACTATTCTTAGAGGAAACCTTCCACATCCACCTCCCATGTCTTCTAATCCTCCTAATATTTTATGTTTTTAGGGTCCTGGACACTCAGTTTGCACCGTGACTCATTTAATAATCTGTACTTAATGAGTATTTCAAGTATTTTTCATGCACAATCATGGTATGCAGCTTCTTGGGTTAGAGACCATTTCCTCTACGTGCCTCTGAAGCACCTTAGGTATTTCTCATTTGAGCAGCCAGTCTACCAGGCACTTCTCTTTGTGTTCCCTCTCCATGCCACCCTCCCACCTCACCTTTCGAAGGAGCGCTCGGTCAAAGTCCCCGAGGGCCAATGTAGCAGCCTGACCAGCTCGAAGCACTCGACAGGCAGAGCGGTTGCGCTGGATGCTGCATACTCTCAGCTCCAGGAAGCAGCCATCGTCAGTGGGGCCCACCACCAGCTGGTCTCCCTCACGGCAAATCCCACTGCAGCCCGGAGGGCAGGTAGCACAGTGTCAGCCGAGGCTCCCCTTCCTACTTCTCTGCTAGGGTCACCCAAAGCACTCCTTCCCTCTTAAGGTTCCTACTGCTGAGTCCCTGAGGGGGTAAGAAATCCTGAATTCTAAGCGGGCAGTAGGGACATGGATGCCTCAGACCACGGCTTAGACTTGAAGGTTAACACCAGGAAAGCCAGCAGTGATGGCTGGCTAGTTGAGAGGTACATGCTGGCTTTACACTGAATACCTGACTGCTGCAAGAGCAAGGTATCCCTCTGGGTTCATCACTGTTTTGGAGTTTTGTTTGTTTTTTTTTTTGAGACCAGGTCTCGCTATTTTTGCCTGTGGAACTGCAGGCTCATGTTGCCTTTGGCAATCCCCAGCCTCAGCTTCCCAGGTAGCTGGGATTACAGGTGCGTACCACCATGCCCAGCTATATTTTTTTGGAACTAGGTCTCGCTACGTGCTGGGACTTGAACCGCAATCCCTGGCCCCAGCCGTGGCTTCTTAGGCTGCTGCTTGCAGGCATACGCTACCATACCCGGCTGCTTTGGAGTTTTGAGGGACCTCTTGTTTCCCTTTTTGGAGATGAATATATTCTTAAGTTTCTTCCTGGGACAAAGATCCTCTATTCTCTCTCAGAGAACTGGAAATTCCTAGTGAGTAGCAATGTTTGACTTCCCTCACAAGCCAAAGACTAGCTCCCTTGGCTCTTAAGATGATGGGAGCTAATCTGTGAATAAACCCATCTCTTTAACGGGCTCTACTCAATGCCAGGGCCTCTTTTGGGCCATGATGTCTTCAAGTGTATGGGCATGTGAGCTAAATGGGGTGGGTACCAAGCAAGGTAATTCACCTGGAAAGTGTCCCTCCAACAACTGTCCCAACCTCTGGTACTGTGTAGATTTCATCCACCTGAAGCCAAAGAAAAGTCTATCAATGGCTTACCAAGTAGGGCTAGGAGGTCCAAAAATTTCTACATAGCCTCAGGGTTTCATCAGCATTTGTCCCTTGCAATTCCCCATTTTCTGCCCATTTGCAAGGCCAGTTACCTGGAATTCGGTCAGCTGCTGCATGAGTTCCTCTTGCTCTTTGCTGTTGGTGAGCGGCGGAAGGATATTCAGAAAGACTTTGAGCAGATCTAGACTCTCTCCAGACACACTGGACAGTGTGAAGATAGGAGTGACACTGCAAAGGGAGAATGGACAGATAAGGAAAGTTCTAAGAGGAAGCAGAAGCTAGTGACCATGCATGAAAAGGTAAGTTGTTCTCTGGTAGGTGAGGAGCCCCTCTCTTTTATCTGCTAAACTTCTCTGGACTTGGTACTCTCTGTGAACCATCCAGGGAATGTGGCCCCATCCCAAGGGAGATGATGGCATAGCATGTGTCTCCAGAGACCCAGGCACCAGTAAAGCTCCAGGCTGGCTTGCAAGAAGGGTCAAGTCCTTTAGCAAAGATTCCCTTCCAAAGTCCCAACCTGAAAAATCACAGGACTGAGCCAGAACCTGTCTGGTCCTAGGATCATCAAGTTCCTGGGCCCTGTGGCAGCCTTCTCTGTGGAAGTAAGAAAAGCTTACTTGGGTGACTGGGCAAACTGCTGGGCAGCAGTGACAGCATCATCTTCAGAGGTGACCAGCATGGGAACCTTGTGGCAGCCAGGCTGCTTAAGGACCCGCTCTAGCTGGCGCACCGTCCTCTCCACTGTGGTCTTGGCACACAGGTCCACCTTGCTGACCACGATGAAGAAGGGCACTTTCAGAGCCAGTGCCAGTCCCAGATGTTCTCTTGTGGTACCAGCTGTCTCAGAGGATGGAGGGCAAGTGGTAAGAGAGAAAGAGAATGGGGGAGGGAGAAGAGGGAACAAAATTTGAAGCTTCCAGATTTGATGAGGTCCAGGGTAGGAGAGAGTAAGTACCCCCTTATAGCCCCATCCCTGTCCCAATGCCTCGTACCAATCCCAGTGTTAGCACTGACGAGGAGCAGGGCACAGTCGGGGCAGTATGAAGTGAGGCCAAAGATGGTGGTGTGCAGGTACTTGTGGTGGCCTGCCAGGTCGATGAAGGTGATCATCTTGGAGCTGCTCTCACAGATCTCTTCTGCCGTCCGTGAGTCACTGTAATTCACCACCTAGCCCAGAGCCCAGGGCTCTCAGTGCCCCCTGCCAGCCTCCCCAACCCTTTAAGAGTCGCCAGGCCCTAAACCAGTCCCTGGGTGTTCCTGTCTCTTAACCCTTAACTCAGTTGATCCCCCGTTTGTTTTCTAAGGAGGAGCTTGTTCAGTGCCCTCAGGGCCTTCATTGACACTGCTCCACAAAGTCGCCACACTCTGCCCTTGGACTCTGTTCTTCACTGCTACCATCCCATCTTTAATGTCTGGTCCCACTGGGTCCCATTGAGTGCATGCACCTCTCCCTTGCTGTTAAAGCCCAGGATCTCGAAGCTGATGCTGGAGGTTCGGCCAGACTGAATCTCATGCAGATGGCGGAAAAGGTTGAGACGAGCCCGGCCCCGCCCATTGTCCAGCTCTCCCTGGGTCAGGACTCCAAGCAGTGTTGACTTCCCTGAGTCCACATTTCCCAGGACGGCCACACGAAGGTCTAGGAACTGTGGATGAATTGCCAAAGTAAGGGCTCTAAGCTCTCACCTTTCACCACTGAAGGCTGGGTCAAAAGCAATGACAATCCCAGGATTCCACTGAAGAGCCTGCTACCACATGGCCCTCCCAGGAGCATGGGTGAGAGAGGCAGGGAAGTGTGTATACTCACTTGTTGGTTGTCAGGGACCTTGCGGACCAGCACTTCGGTGATTTTCCGGGGCGTATCACTATCATAATCTACTTCTCGCTCTCGGAGAACAGTGATGTCTGCCCCAACCCTGTCACAGCAAGGCCACAGTTGCCACATCTCCTTTGTGCTCTTCCCGCCACCCTTTACATCCTGGCTCTGGATCAATGATCTTCCCACACCTCCAACAGTATTCCCAACACCTTACTTCACATCCTACCACCCTCCAATCTACCCCACATTCACAGTTCCCTTTAAACAAATGAACCTTGAAATCAATGAAAAAAAAAGGCCTTGGTAAAGGGAGAGGAGTAAAGGACGCCAATGCTCCCTACTTCAGCACTCTGTCAAGAGAATGCAGGACTGTCCTTTCTTGGTCCCTCTGGCCTAGGAGACTGGGTCCTCCTCAGTGTTAGGTAAACGGGAACTAAGGGGGGAAGGGGAAGCATACTTCTCCGCCATCCGGTGCAGGGTCTTGAGGGAGGCCCGCATTTCTTCCTCAGCCAGCCCCACCAGCAGCCCATTGTCCTCTACCCCAATCTGGTAGACGGCCTCACCCCGGCCCTCCTGGAGCCGCCACTTCATCTGTGTCACCAGGTGCTCAAAGCGGTACTGGGATGGATTCACCAGTTTCAGCTTAGGATAGGCGAGGAATTATGAAAAGGTGAAATCAGACGTTCCTCCTAAACATACAAGTCCTCCCCATCCCACCTCCCGCCACCTGTCCTGCTGTCACAACCAGGACCTTCCCTTCTGTCCCTCATCCCAGTACCCTCTAATAGTGAGTCCCCAGCCAACAGAATGAGACACAGAGCCCTTACCCCAAACCATGTCCCTAAACTGCGATGGATCACGACGTTGGAAGGATCTCAGAGAAAGCACCCCACGCAACAAGGATAACCTGCCCCTCCCCAGGAGAAGACTCACTTTATATTCGATGTTTCCATCTTCAGCCTGAAAAGAAACCGGGAGCAGTCATAACACACCATCCAGACCCAACCTCTACTGGCCCCTGACTCCCACTACCACAAGTAACTAACTTGAGAGAACAGGAAGTCTCACTGATACCCTCTTAGGCAGTGACCTACCAAAGATGACTGGCAAACAGATTCTCTACTAAACCCCAAGGTGACCTGTCAGAAAGGCCACTAGTAACTGCCCAACTAAGTGAGAAATAAAACTCTCAATCTGTCCCCTGCCCCCCACTAGCATTCTTTGCAGATACAAGGTCACATCTTCCTTCTCCCTAGGACCTCAAACTACTACTATACGTCTCCTGTGTCCAGGCTGCTGATGCCATTCTTTGCCACTTGTCTGAGACACCATTTCCTCTCTCCCCACCCCACTCAGCTGATGTCATCACAAGTAAGAGGCTGCAAGAGGTTCTGGAACAGGGCCAAAGTGGTGAGCTTAGCAGTGGTCACTACAAGTCCAGTAAGAGTAGTGCAGGTGAGAGGAGCAGGACACCAAAACTGAGGCTGAGATGAAATCCAGAAAATATAATAAAGGTGACAGACTCCACAAAACAGAATGAATCTGAGGTGAAATCCTGAATCACAAGCTTCTCTTACCTCTTCCCTATATCAGATGACATGACACAGAAACATCCTGTTGCTCGAGCCTTCCCATGTAGGATGCAAAGGGATAAAATATTTGCATCTGCCAGCCCTGTATTCTACATGCTTCCTCTCTAGCCTTTTTCTTTTTCTCTTTTTTCACATTTTAAAAAGATAGAGTAGGAAAATGAGAAAGAAAAAGACAGGCACATGCATAGTCAGAGATAGGCAGGAGAGCTGCCTACTCATTTTATTTTTCCTCTCCCCTTCCTGTCATCATTCCATCCCTTCAAGAGGTGGACCTAACAGATTTTTCACCCATAATCTTCACCTCATGGAATACTCCACTTTATGGAGTTTCTCCATTAACAAAGACCTTTTTATTGTTTTGCTGAAAATGAAGAATTAGGATGGAGAGTTTATGAAAAGTGGTCCAAGGATGAGGGAAGGGCTAGCCCAATGGTTCTCAAAGCAAGATCCCAAAAGCAGTAGCATTATCATCATCTAGGATTTGCAAGAAATGCAAATTATGAGGCTCACTTTTGACTTATTGACCCAGAAATTCTAGGGATGTGGCAGCAATCCAGGTGTTTCTGCATAAAGTTTGATAACCACTGGTCTGACTCTTCCCCTGGATCTTTCTTTCCTAGGAGGGACAAAGTAGCAGCTATTCTCTCTCGGGGATATAAAGAGCAGATATGTGAAGGGTGTCTCCAATTTCTCATAGGACGTTAAGACTAAGCCTGCTGTTCTCTGGGAGTGTGTGTGCTCAGGAATACAGACAGAACATATTGCTCCTTTTCCCGGGTACTCCCACCTCCCCGTGGAACAAGTTTAGAAAACTCGGCTTCCTCATCCCTTCATGTAGTGGGGTGGGGAGAGAGAAGAGAAAGAGATCAGAGACATACTACTATATTTTCCCAAGGGGGTCGAGGTGGGACCCCTTTCTCCACTTCAGTAGTTATCTAGATCAGAACTGATAAGGGAAACCTCCCCGCGAACTCGCAGTGGTCCTGATACCGGAGGAGAAGGATGGTTTCTATCTTTCTTTCCAGGAGTCTTGGGACCGGAAGAAGGGGTTCACCTTTCCCCCCGGGGTCTTCACACCGGAAGGGGGTACTAATTTTCTGGGTCTCTCCTTCTTGGACTGCCAAGGCCGGAAGGAGTGGTTTCCTTTCACCCCACCACTTCTCAGGTACTCACCTCGGGGGGCAGGTATGGGGGGTTGTTGGCTTTGCCCCCTCTGTTTCTTCCGTTCTTCTTCTTCCCCTTCGGGCCCCCACAGCCGCTGCTGCCGCCGGCCCCTCTAGCCTTGAGGGTTCCGCCCACGGCCGGGCCCCCTCCGGGCCGGCAGCAGCCGCCGAACAGCTCCGATACCCGTGAGTCCATCCGCC
>PVHY01015038.1:0-36930 GCA_004024945.1 Uropsilus gracilis
GTTCAAGTCCCGCTCGGGGCAACATAGCGAGACCTAGTCCCAAAAAATAAACTGGGCGTGGTGGTGCACGCTTGTAATCCCAGCTACCTGGGAAGCTGAGACTGGGGATTGCTTGAGTCTGTGGTACCCCGGGCAATGTGAGCCTGTGGTTCCACAGGCAAAAAGTGAGACCGAGTCTCAAAAAAAAGGTAAATCCTAACTGAAGTGGTAGTTGTGCTGAGGAAGTGTATGCCAGAGTTTCTACGGTGGGTAATAATTGTGCACACAACACCAGAATTGTGGAAATTTCACAGAGCAAACAGTCATAGAAGACTAAGGTTTCCTGTAGAGGGCAGGTTTTACATACGCAGGACAAAAATTTTCAGGATTTAACAGACAATGGCTGCTATGAGGTGAATGCAATAAAGAGAACAGAAACTACACAGTGCTGGAAAATGTTGGCATTCTGACCTGCCACAGACCAGGCACTTGTTCAGCACTTCAGGCACTGAAGGTCACTCTTTAGGTATAATGACCAAGCCCTCGAATAAGAGTAAACTACAAAATTACATAAAAACCAAAACACACACCTGAGAAAAGGATTAAACCAAGTCTGAAGTAATCAAAAGGATCATCAACAATTTAACTCAACATTCTTTGAAAGGAGGCAAAACAAGCCTGAATCACTATTATCTATTAGCTACAGTGTCTAGGGTAGTGAAAAAAAAATACTAGATGTGAAAAGACCTAGAAATATTTGACCTACTTTCTGAAGCAAGTACATATGATGAAATGTAAAACTGTACTCCCCAAATTATATAGTTACGTAAACAAATGGTAAAGCAATTAAAATTTGATTAAAAAATAAAGAAGTGTATGGCTCACAGCCTAGAGCAAAGTCAATAAAAACCAATGCTAAGATTACAGAAACTATTTTAAATATTTTGGGAATTTAAAGGAAAATACTAATAAAATGAGTATAAACAGAGGGGGAACAATCTCAGCAGACAAAAAAGAAAAACGTTATGAAAGAACCAAATGGAAATTCTAGAACCAAAAAGCACAGTTTATGAAATTTAAAATTCTCAGTATCTTGACTGAATATTGGAAATGACAAAAAAGTAAATTAATTTGAAGACAAATTTACAGAAAATATCTAGTATGTAGAAGAGGAAAAATGACTGAACAAATATGGTCAGAGTACTCAAAACCTGTGAGACAACATTACAAGAAAAAATTGGGTAGAAAAAAAGTATTTCACAAGATTGTTACATGGATTAAATTAGTTCACAGATATAATGTATCTAGAGTACTGCTTAATAAATGGTAAACATACAATAAAAGCTAGCTATTAGTAATAGAATTATGAAGCTGTGGTAATGTGACTTCTAAATTCATATACTATTTTAAAAATAAAGTATTACTAGAAAAATAGGTAAATAATGAGTCTGACTAAAAATTAAATTACTCATGTATATATGCATTCTAACAATGATTTTTACATACAAAGACAAGTAGCAAGTTTAAACCAAAATAATAAACAATATGAATTATTTTTTACAAATAATAAGCATTGGAACAAAAAGCTTTTCTTAAGAAAATATTGAACTACAAAATTTATTCACAAGCAATACAATAACAGCGTCTATGAAGTATGAGTTATATCTAATGAGCAAACACGCTACAATACCAAAAATTTCATTTTTCATCACATCAACTTCTTCTTTTAATTACAAATTTTCTCCCTGTAATAAGACAAAATAATAGATTAATATTAAAATATTCTTATAGTGATTTTAGTGTGAAAAGTATACTGTGATAACAGAGTAAAATTATTTTTAAATATTTTCTTACATTATTGTTCATTTTCATACTGTAATTGGTTACAATAAGTAACCTCAGGTATAGTCCCCTAGTTCTCCCACCACTATTAGAACCTGTGAATCATGACCGTAGTCCCTTGTGCTCATCCCTTTCTTGTTTTGATACCAGCTCCTTCCCCTCCCCTCAGGTTTATGATTAACTTACAAGTTTTGCCTTTTTCTTGACCTTTTGTTTGATTTCACTATATTCCATATATAACTGAAACCACCTGATAGTTACATTTTTCCTTCTGACTTACTTCACTAAGCACAGTCCCTTTCCAGCTCCATTAGGGAGTAAAAATTAAAGACAGAATAGAAAATATTTATTCAACTGAAAATATTTATTCAACTGAAACAGATTTGAAATAGAAAAATAGTAGGACTGGTCCAAGAAATTGTAAACATATAGGTCAAATATTCTTGTTACACTTGGTCTTTACTTGGGCTATGAATTTAAAAGTGTTTTCATGTTTCTAGGTATTTTTACCTGTATGTCTGCTTCTTGTTTCTTTCTTTCTTTCTTTTTTTTTAAAAGAGACTAGGTCTTGCTATGTTACCCGTGGTAGTCTCGAACCCACAGACTCAAGTGATTCCTAGTCTCGGCTTCCCGAGAAGCTGGGATTACAGGCGCGCACCATCACACCTGGCTGTTTGGTTTTTTTTCTATCTTTAATTATTCCCTACAATTTGACATTCTCATCTTATTGTATGGAAAACAGACCATTTTGTAAACTACTTTTCTTTTTTTAGAAATAAGATGAATATAAAGAATACTTCTATTCTTCATAAACTGTGACTTGGCTAATTAATCAATATTTATACCACTTCTACTGTTCTAATCTAAAAGAGGAATTCTTAAAGTCTGTGTACTCCTTGAAATTGTGTTCAAAATTTTGTGCAAGTGTAACTTTTTGTGTGTTCTAAAGCTTTTGTCTGAAAGCAGAATACTGCTGTGTAAAACACTTCATTGTGAAAGGAACTGTCAACATAGTTAACCATTAGCAAATTAGTACTTGGAGTATAATATATGAAAGGGAGCTAACACAATAAATACTTCTCATACACCAATTTCTATAGTCTTTCTAGTACGAGTATACTTAAGGACTGCACACCCCATTAAGACGTGCATTAAGATGAATATGATGCCCTCAGGCCCATCCCACTGCTTAAGACAAAGTGACTAAAGGTTCTTCACACAAATCGGTTGAATTAAATTCTACCCAGATTCAGTCAGCTGTCTTAGAATCTACAGAAGTTAAACTCATGTCATGAGACAAAACAAACATAATAGCTCATGACAAATTTAAACAAAATTTTAAACTCTAGGCACTCATTATACCAGTAAAAAGATTTCTTAATGCAGATTAAATTGGAACACCCGAAACAAAGAAAATTAGAAAACACTTACTACAGTGAAATGTGGCAGCGAAAGAACTAGAAGCATAATAACTACAGTAAAACAAAACAAAACTGTGTTGTTTCCCTTCCTTTGGTGCCCAAAACTTGTGCTTATTTTCCTTAAAGATTAATCAGGGCTGTTCTGGAATTTTTGCATGAGCAGCAATGAAACAAGGTGAGGAAGTTAACTGGGTAAAGATCAGACACAACCTACTTTCAACCAGATAAATTATCTTTTTATTTCCTTTTTCCTTTGTCCCCCCCCAAATTATCTTTGATCTGATTGAGATATTTATGCTCCTTTAAAACATTTCACTTAAATGACAGTTTCCTTGGTTTAAAGGAATTTTAAAATTCTGCTTTTAAATCAGAATAAAGTAATGTCATATATTTGTGGTAGGTGAAATAAATTGAGGATCAGAAAGAGGCTGGTCTCAGGGTTTAGAGATCAAGAAAACCGTGATCTTAAGGCTTTATACTGCAATTGAAAATACCAAATGTCAAATCGCACAAAGTAGAACACCTTAAAATGCAATATAACATTAGGTAGAATTAGTTTTTAAAAACCTCATAACAAGACAAAGTTTTTTTCAACAGTAGGAGTCTTAGAGCTCTGAACTCTGTCACACTGCATCAAAAAAAAAAAAACACTGAAATTAGAAAAAAGAAAAGAGGTCTTAGAGAAAAAGCATTGAGAAAATGTCTTCAGTCACCTTCCCCTTAAAATTAAGGTATAATATGCAAGTAATGGCTATCAGAGAATTGAAGAAAATCCATGAATTAGCATGGGTCAAACATGCTAATTTTGTTGGAGAAGACAAAAATGGAGCATTGAATGGAATTCCAAGCAAATAAAAGAGCCTGACAACAATAAACCACTAAAATCAAATCATTTTCACATCTTTCCTCTTGACTGTGCATAATTATCCTGGCTGGATTATCACAAATAACATGCTGAGTGGTCTCTGCTCTTGTTCCTGTATTACCCAATCTCCATAAAGCAGCCAAAGTGACTTTTTAAAAATGAGACCATGTTACTTTCCTAAGTAAAACTCACCAAAAGCTTCCCATCACACTAAAAATAAAATGCGAAGTTCTTACAAAAAGCAACAAGACCAACAGAGTCCCTTCTCCAACCCACTCCCCAAAGCCTGAAATTAACTCTTTCATCTCATCTCATCTGCTTTTTTTTTTTTTTTTTAAAGACTAGGTCTTTCTATTTTTGCCTGTGGAACCGCAGGTTCAGGTTGCCCGGGGTACCACAGATTCATGTAGCTGGGATCATGTAGCGCCACCACACCCAGCTCTTTTTTGGAACTAGGTCTCACTACGTGCCCCCAGCAGGACTCAAACCCACGATCCCTGGCCCCAGCCATGGCTTCCTAGGCTGCTGCTTACAGGCATGCACTCCCATGCCTGGCCTTAGTATCCAGTCTTAAAAAAACACTTTTAAAAGTTTTAGCTACAAAATTGTTTTCATGTGCTTGAAAATGAAGCAAATGCACATTTGTAAAAAAAAACCTGATATTACCTGAGATTATTTTCATTTGCAAACTATAGATTAAATGCTTATAAACAACACTAAGTATCTATGACCAAAACAAAGACTACCTTAGAATGATCTCCAGGAAATCTAAAAACACATTTATTTTGCAACTCCAAAAATAATTTCCACTAGTCTGGAGTTCAAAATAATCCCCTAACATGATGCAGAATCAGTTATATATAACTGATGCAGTTATATATAACATTATATATGTTATATATAATGTTATATATAAGATTATATAAGTTATATATAACATGACGCAGAATCAAATATATAGGGTATTTTAACAAAGCTAACTGTCAAAGCTAAGTCTTCAACTCTTTATGTCTGAATAAAAAAGCATTCCAACTTAAACTATATGTCTTTTTTTAATCTTCTATTTATGCACATTACCTAATGGCATGCTTCACTTAAATATTTTGAATTTTCTTCAAGTAATAAAATAATATTTATTGGAGATAAATTATTATAACTCTTAACATATGAAATACATACCTGAATTAAACCAGCACCTGTTTGCATAGAAGACTTTTTTAATAGTCTCACTTCTTTGTTTATGTACCTTAGCATTCCACTAAGAGTACTGAAGTCATTACCCTCAGAACTATCATCCTCTAGGTCATATGTGAGAGGTTTAAATGAGTCTGGTTGGGTATAAGACAGTTCCTTCTGACTTTCATCTAACGCTGAAGGTTGTTCAAGATGCATTTTTTTTAAGTCCTGCAGTAGTTCTTCAGAAAGGTCTTCATCACTATGAGTTTTGAAACTAAGGTCACTGGCACTAATAGAGCGACGTAGTTTTCTACATTTGAAAAAAGATGTATTAGAATTATTAGTAAATTTTGGATCTTGGATGTCAGGCATAATTCCTGTTGGAGATGTAAATGGGGCTGGTAGAAACTTGATGTCTTCTGTCCTTTCATGTCCAGAAAATTTGGCTTGTAATCTGGTTAATTCTGATTCCTGTAAAAACAAAAACAAAAAAACACTATATATATATAAAATATATATACATCAAAGGTATTCAATACATTTTTGTTAAGTGTATGAACTACTCAGAAAATCATGATTTTAAGTCATCTAAGTCAATCTTTTCCCCAGTAGAGTTTTCTGTGCTTTGTTTAAACCATTTTTTTGTGTGAAATTACCTATGTTCAATTAAAATATGTTTAAATTATACCAAGGAATTTCATGAAAACTAGATTTTTCCATATAGCAATCTTATCTTTCTTTTTGTAAGTGGCAAATTAATTTCTACTCAAGATTGAAATCTTCTCTGAAAGATTTCAGATCTATAATTTTCCCTGAAAAAGTAAAAAGGCACACACAATCTTTGGTTAATCTACCATATATATGCACATAAAACATGACTCTCTTCAGAATTTCTTTTTTTTTTTTTTTTTTTTGAGACTAGGTCTTGCTATTTTTGCCCGTGGAACCGCAGGCTCTCATTGCCCGGGGTACCACAGACTCAAGCGATCCCCAGCCTCAGCTTCCCAGGTAGCTGGGATTACAGGCGCGCACCACCACGCCCAGCTATTTTTTTTGGAACTAAGTCTCGCTACCGGTCCCAGGCAGGACTCGAACCGCGATCCCTAGCCCCGGCCGCTTCATAGGCTGAAGCTTACAAGCACGAGCCACCGTGCCCGGCTTCTCTTCAGAATTTCTAATAGGAAATAAATGTATAGTAGTTAACTGCTTTATATTTTCTCACTACAAGAAAACTTTATTACATTAGAAAAATTTCAAGATATTTGTAAGAATGTGATTAATATATTTAATAAATCAATCCTTATTAAATAAACATTTTGTGTTTATTTATTTTATTTTATTTATTTATTTTTTCATGTTCTTCATTTGGATCTTCTGACCCAATTTTGAGATCCTAGGAAAGAGACTGTTTATACACACATACTTTCAAAGGCTAAAAAAATGAAGACTTTTCAATTTTAAAAGTAAAAATACATTCTCCTTTCCTTACAGGTATCCATAAAATTTGTATTTCTAAATCAGTCCCTTTTAATCTGCTAGATTCTTTCCAAGAATTGCTATAATTAAAACTGCTATACCCCAGTGTGCATTATAAGATGAAAATTTAACACATATATTTCAACTTTTTTATGTCCCTTTTTTATTCTTTGAGACTAGGTCTCACTATGTTGCCCGGGGTAGCCCCGAACCCACAGACTCAAGTGATCCCTAGCCTCAGCCTCCCAGGTAGCTGGGATTACAACAGGCACCTGCCACCATGCCCAGCTGCTTTTTTTGAGACCAGGTCTCGCTATGTTGCCAGGGGTAATCTTGAACCCGAAAACTCAAGTGATCCCTGGCCTCTTGCCTCCCAGTGTTTGGATTACTGGCGTGTGTCACCATACCTGGCTGATGTTCTTATGTGACCTTATCTAGATAAATTTTAGAAGTGGTGAAAGAGACAACTTTTTTATAGTAAATTTTATAATCACAAAGTAGCTATAGCATTTGCAACACATACAGGATTGCAAGCAGTTGAAGATGGAGGTGGTTTTTTTTTTTGCTAATGTGTTATCCAGTCATAATTGAGAAATATGGTATCTCAGATAAGATCCCCTTTCATTTACAGGTTTATACCGAATTTTACAATGATACACAGTATACTGGAAACATTAAGCAGATAAAGAAATACAACATATTTTTAAGCTTCAAAGAAGTTCACTGCTGCGATATTATTTAGTGTTCCATAATACAGTACTGTCTTCAGGGCTCTCAGAAAATGATCGCAGTTCTGCTACTGCTATCTAGGTGCCCTCATGTACCTGCTAGGGAACTATAGGAAGTAAGTTGGAAAGATCAGTGGATTCAAACACTATTCTTTCTTTTCTTCTCTCTCACTTCTGTTGCTGTTCTCATCTTTTACTGCTACTGTCAATAGAATCTCTTTTTTTGGGGGGGGGGATGTTCACCAATATCCTAGTTAGGAAAAAAATTTTTTTAATAGTTAAAAAAATTTTTTTTGTGGGAAGAAAGCAAGTCACACAGATAGGTATACATATTACAATAACATAATTATGAAATTATAACCATGCAAAATAATATATTATTTACTGATGTGTGATTTAAAAGTTTCAAATACCATTGAAATGGCAAACATCATATCCAAAGAACGGGCAACAAGAATTGCTGGCGAGGATGTGGAGAGAAAGGAACACTACTATACTGCTGGTTGGAATGTAAACTAGTCCAACCACTATGGAAAGCTGTGTGGAGGACCCTCAAGTTAATGAAAATGGAATTACCATTTGACCCAGCAATTGCTCTCTTGGGAATCTACCCAAAAGAGACCTCAATGTGGGTACAAAGGGACACCTGTGCTCGGATGTTTACTGCAGCACAATTTATAATTGCAAGGTCATGAAAGCAACCTAAATGCCCCCAAACAGATGACTGGATGAAAAAAATGTGATATATATATACATATATATACATATATATGTATATATATGTATATATATGTATATATATGTATATATATGTATATATATGTATACATATATACACAATGGAATATTACTCATCAATTAAAAATGACAAATTCGACGATTTTATAACAACATGGATGTACTTAGAAGAAATCATATTAGCAGAAACAAGTCATAAAGAAAAAGAAACCAAATGGTTTCACTAATATATGGGATATAGTGAAAAAATAAACAAAAGACTTGAGGAAAAGTCAAAACAAGCTAAGCACCAAACTGAAGTGCACAACTTTGAGCAGGAGGGAAAGGGGGGGAATGGAGGGGAGGGTGGGGGGGGTAAACCCCTGGGATTACAATGTTGTGAAATTTATATATATATATATAAAAAAAGAAAGAAATGGCAAACATCAAATCCAGTATACTGATTATTACAGAATTTCATTCTTCATAAATTTTATAGGTGGCACTAAATTATTCATAAATTATTTATTATGAATTGGAGTTCTCATTATTTACAGCCATTTCTAAGTGTTATGGCAGTTTCTGTTAGCTTTTCTGTATCTTCAACTCCTTTTAGTCTAGACTTTAGAGTAAGGTGACATTTACTTTGAAAGGTACTGTTAGTCAACAAAGGAATTCTACTTTCTTTTTTAAATTTTATTTAAATAATATATATATATATATATAATTTACATCCTGTAATCCACGAGGGTCACCCACCACACCCCCCCCTTCCTAAAATCCAAAACAAGCTAACAACCAAAATAAAGTATACAACTGGGGGTGGGGATGAGAGAGAGGAATTCTACTTTCTAATTAGTATAGTCACTATTCATGACTTAAGACCATGGTTTAAGACCTTTGAATGTAAAAATTAAAAATTGCACTTAAAAATTGCTATTGCTATGAGTTCTTTGGTGATGGGTGCACTATGGCAACAATATCTGAAGTAGGGATGCTACACTTCTGTAATGATACACAGAAATGTAATGATTTACATTTCTGAACAATGATGTAAATCAATATTAACTCATAAAAGATCCTTACAGAATGAATTGCTGCTAATGTAGTCAATATTTTGGCAATTTCCTAAGTAATTAAGCTTAAACATTTCTGGATAATTGAGAAATACAATATGGTCATCTGTATCTCATTGGTAATATCTAACCAGTGAGCAGGGATAACTACTGTGATAAGAGTATCCAATGCAGAATCTTTAAAATTTTTTGAGTCAGCTTTTAAAGAAATTTTATAATTTTGTATAAATGTACATCCCAGGACACTAGGCATGTTAATCTTTCAGCAAAGGTATAAGTGAACTGTTAAACATAATTTTAGATTATGTCTATTCAGTTTTTCTCTGAAAAACTGTACTGTGAATACTGTAACAGGGACATAGCCACAATATTGCCGGACCATATTCCCCACCCCACTTAACTTGGGAGGAACTGAGAGATCAGGTGAAGTTATATAACACAGAACACTGGGCTACAGAGAGACATGGATCTGTGCCTGATTCTCAGCTTTGAACTTGGACTAGGGATTTGTAGGACTTGGAGGAGATATGTGGGTAAGAAAGATGTGGGGAAGTTGACAGAGGAAGCCCTTATGTTGACTTGTACTTTGATTTTGGAACTCTGTCCAGACTTGACTGGCCCCTTTCACTCCCTTCTGAACATTCCCTGTCAGAAGGTGCTTTAGACTGGTCGCAATCTTTCAGGTTTCAGTGCCCCCATATTAGACCAACCCTGTTTAGCTGGACATTTACTCAGTAGGGATGGATAACTTTGGTTATTGTTGGGAAACTATCATGTTTTCTTCTCTCCTCATGCACAAAGATCCTATTAGAGTTCTTTCATATTAAGTACATTTTGTTTGTATATGCACAGTTAGCCAAACCCCTTTAGAACAATGAGTTTGGGGATATTGGTACTAATAATACCAAATATATTATAAAAGGAATTTAAGTGCTCAGCTTAATAACTAAAAATACATGATATGATTTCATTTTCTTTTTGTTTTTCAAAAAATTCTATTTTGCTATAAAATCACTTTTTGCTTCACTACTTTCAGTGAAATTATTCTTTTGTTAAGATCTTGGCTGATAACATTAATCATACATGTTGGCAGTTTTGAACTAACATTAAAAATTCCATCTCTGAAAAGCCGGGCACAGTGACACGTGCCTGTAGTCTAGACACTTGGGAGGCTGAGGCTAGGAATCACTTGAGTTCCCTGGGCAACACAGTGAGACCTAGTCTCTAATAAAAAAAAATTATATCTCTGTGTATCAATCTGACATTAATTCCAATTTTTAGACTAAAAATAATCAATAGTGGTGAATAAGTCAAGAGACTATTGGAAAAATAATGCACATACTCAAATCCAGTGAAAAAATTTTGAATATCATCTTGCATTTCCTACTTTATAATTTTTAAGGGAACTTTACAGACTTTGAAAAGTTCTCCTACTTTTTAAGTATAAAATTCTCTAAAGTAAACCTCATGATTAAGTTTGTATCTGAATGAGTTCCAGTACAACACAGAAGGCTCTTCATATGACTCCCCCCACAACACATCAAACTATAGGTATAAACAAAGCAATTCCATGTGCAAGAAACAAACTGAGTGAATTTCACTGGAAGATGAGAAATACCCACATCAAAATGCTAGGGAAGGCTCAGATACAATCTTACTATATACTCTATGTTTAGTGGCCCAGTTTTTAAGATCCTCACATAAGGATGGGTCCCCAAAGCTCCTAACTCTGAAAGTAATAGGGCTTGTATCTCCAAGATCCCAAACTACAAAAAGCAAAGAAACAATTAATAACATGCTCACCATGGCAATTCCCCAGGGTGCAGCATAAAGACTCAGGAAAGCAAACTCTGCTGAAGTCTTTCCCTGAGAGAAGCCTATTTTCATACTTGAAAAGATACAGCTTGAAGGTTAGATTTCTAATTTTGCACACATTTAGGGTCAGAATGTGATCCTTCCCAATGCTAGGGCACCCAGCAGATACATTCTCAACTTTTTTCCAGGAGTTTCTTCCAACTGACATTTTCACTTTGGAAGGTGCTTGCACAGAAGTCTGGAGTTTGAGCTTTTGAAGCTGCCACCCATTGGACAGGCCCCTGGAATGTGATATCTGATAGCTAACAGGGCTTATATTTATGAATCCAAAAGGACTGGAGGAAATAAAAAAGCAATTCTTAATGGGTGCACCAATGATGAGCTATATACCCAAGCTTATCACCAAGGGAAGAGGCGAAAAGACTATCTTCCAGTTTTAGCCTAGAACAGTTCTAACTATACACTTCCCTAATTGTTTATTAAGGGGTTTTGTCTGCATCTAGTGCTGATGAAAGTCCTTTCCCTTAGAACACTGACGGGTCTGGGCACAACCACAACTGAAAAAAGTTGTGTGGGAAATCACAAAGATCTGAAACATGGCAAAAAATCAGTTTGGTTGATAAAATCAGAACGGTCGGTAAGACACAACTCATACACAAGCATATTCCACTGAAACTGGGAAAGGGGGCTGTTTTAACTAATGCACAGAAACCAACACAAAGTTAAAAAAAATAAAGATATAGAGGAATATGTTTGCAGAAAAAACAGCAAGGTAAACTCCAAATACAAACTTTAATGAAGCAGCGATTAAGTGAATTACTCAACAAAAAGTTCAAAATAGGAGGCTGGGCATGATGGCATATGACTCTAAGTGGCAGCCTAGGAAGCCACGGCCGGGGCCAGAGATCATGATTCGAGTCCCGTTGGGGGCACTTAGCGAGACCTAGTTCCAAAAAAATATAGCTGGGCGTGGTGGCGCGTGCCTGTAATCCCAGCTACCTGGGAAGCTGAGGCTGAGGATTGCCTGAGTCCACGGTACCCCAGGCAACGTGAGCCTGCGGTTCCACAGGCAAAAATAGCAAGACCTAGTCTCAAAAAAAGAAGAAAAAAAAGTTCAAAATAACAGAAAGATGCTCACCAAAGTGAAAATAATGCATGAACATAGTGAGAATTTCAACAGAAAGAGAAAATGTAAGAAAACACCAAGCAGAAAATCAGAGTAAACACAATAATTAAACTGAAAAGTGCCATTGATTTTTTTCAAAGAAGCCCAAGTTGACAGTGAACAAGGCCATGTGTGCCTAACCAATCACGATGGGAAGTGAGCTGGGGAGATACTAGGCAAGATGGAACAGAGCTACAGCAAGGAGATGCAGCTTTACAACAGCACATAATGACATAGTTGGTAACACTGCATTATAGAATTGAAATGTGCTAGTAGATTTGAACTTAAATGTTCTTAACAAAAAAAAAAATTGAACACTTATAAATAACTGAACAAATATAATTTATCATATTCCTGTGGCAATATGGTACACATCATATTAACAATCCCCAAAACCAACATCATTTAAGTAAAACAACTGTTACTCAAACATGTCAATATTTGGTTAGACAGTCCTCTACAAACTACAAGGATAGGAAAATACGTCATATGCTTACTTGCATATACAAGCTTCACGTAGTTTTATATTTACTTACTTTAATAAGTAAGGCTTCATTTGTAGCTTCAATTACTTCATTTCTGTCTTGGACTTGTTGATGCAAATTACTCACAGTGTCCTGGGCTTCTTCTAATTCCAGCTTTGCCTTCTCTAACTGTTCATTGAGCTGCTGAACAGAAGACTTTTGAGAGTCAGCAGAAATCTTCCATTTTGCATGATTCTCTTGATGCGAAATCATCTGTATAGCCCCAATAATGGAAAAGAAGAGGAGGAAACAAAGATAAGAGGGTGAGCTGGTTTCAATGTTCTAAAGCTTTCCATTCCACTCAAACTAAAGTAATTGCTTATATTACAAACACTTGATTTCTCTATAAAAAATTAAATTCTAGAGGAAAAAAGGGAGAGGAGGAACCACTAGTCTTAAATTCACTTAAGAACAATTAACAAAATGCAACAGACTGTTTTTGGATCTTGTTTAAACATCAACTATAAAGATAATTTTATGATCATTATGTCATAATCTGAAAAATAACTGAGTATCTGATAATACTGAGGAATTAACTGTTAGGTGTTATACTGTGGTTATGACTTTAATAGACCTTACTTTCTCAAAGGTTTACTGTAATGTTTACTGATGAAATAATGATTTGCTTCATTATTCATTATTTGCTTTGATTTGCTTCAAAATAATTTGTGATAGGTGTGAGAAGAGAGGAAGAGAGTGAGATTCAAGATATGGTGATCATGCTTCTCAGTTTGCCTAGGATTGTCTGGGATTTATGCCTGTTATCCCAATGAAACTATTAATAGCACTCTTATTTATTCATAAAATTATGTTCCTAGATAAAAGAAATGGTCCATTTTAGACAAAGATGTCAAATTGTGCACAAAAGTGTGATGTGATAAAATGAGATTAGGAACCAAATTGCTTAGTTCAGAAACTAAAGCCTTAATCCTACAGTGTGTCACCTGTACATGCATGCTTACTGCAGCTCTGTTTACAATTGTGGTATTTGTACATGATGGAATACTATGCATCAATCAAAGGAGGACAAACATATGTCATTTGCAGCAACATGGATGGAACTAGAAGGACTCATATTAGCAGAAATAAGCCAAAAAGCAAAAGAGAAATACAGGATGATCTCACTTATATGATGGATATAGGGAAAAACAAACAGATGAATAAGAAAAATTAGAAACAACCAATGGGTCTGAACGATGGAGTGAGAGAGGAGGAGGGGGAAGAAGGTGGGGGAGGTGGAGGGAACAAAGGAGTAGGATGGTTAACTTTAGTAGGTGTTAGTAGGTCGCTAACTTTAGTAGGTGTTAGCGAAATGGGAAAAACCCCGAGGTACACAATAATGTAATAAATAAATATATATATATACAAAATAAAAAATTAAATTAAAAAAATCAGCCATTACAGAGATAGTTGACATTCTCTGTGGACATCTCTTCTATCCTATTCCCCATTATACATTCCCAGAAATAATAATCAATACACTGGATTTGATGTTTATCATTCCTGTGGTATCTGAAACTTTGAAATCACACATATAAGTAAATAACATTATTTTGCATGGTTTATAGTTTTGTAATTATGGTATTGTAATATGTATAACTGTCTGTAACTTGTTTTCTTCTCACAAAATTAAATCCTACAGTGTGTCAGTTCACTGGACATGAAGAGGAAATTATATTTCTAGGCTATCAGAAATGAAGACTGAAATGTGTTATTGCAAAATGAACTTTAAATGCTAGGTCTCTAATGAACTTTAATTGCTAGACCTCTATTTTTGTCCAGGAAGGCTACTCTACTTTGGCAGGGAATAAGAGGAAAATAAAGGAATTTCCTTACCTCCATATGATAAGCCGCTTTGAGAGATTCTACTTCTTCTGACAACTTCTTGATTTCTGCTTGCATTCTTGCTTCCAAATGAGCTTCACGTACTTGAGAAGCACCCAGTTCTTCAGCTAAATGATTACCATGAGCTTCCTCAAAAAAGACACATTGAAAAAAAAAGACACACTAAGACTATAAAGTTTATGTGGTTATTATAAATTATACATTTATAGAAATACATAAACATACATACAACAAATTAACAGTAAATGGTAACTCTGAGATCTTGAAATTTCAGAGTTACTAATGGAAGAATATTAGAATGTTGTTTGTTATTATGATATAATAACAGATCACTAACCAATGCTTTCTGTAAAACAAATAACCACTGAATGTTGAACTTTGACATGTAAGAGTCTATTCTTAATTATGTCCATGCAGTTCTGCTCATCACATGCACTGTTTATCAAGAGTTAGTTGCACAGTTATTTAAACTAATTTATATTAGTTGTACACAACATTGTAATTAAAATAATGTAATTCTGTTATTTTTAAGAATATTCATGAGACATTAATGAAAAGGGGAAGTTTTCATATGAAAGCTAAGCTATATGTTTTCAAATTACTCAATAAGTCACAAACATTTGCTACCCAATTAGAAGCACTAAAGATAGTTGTAAAATGTGGTGGGAAACTCCATAAAAAATATGAGATGCTATAGGTTGATTTAAAATTTCTTTTTACTCTCTTCCCACTGAAAAGAAACAAAACTTTATGATGGGGTAAAAGCAATGTGTAGGCAAGAAGACTAGGTGGGACTGTAATCAAATGCTTTTACTGATAACAATCAATTAAGATTGGTCCCACATTAAAAGATTAATACATGAATATACATTTAAAGTTCTCAGGAATCCCACCCACCACCACCTGAGGGCTGCCTGCACGCCCCGGGCCCTAGCCATCGGAGCTCCCTTACCAGCAGGGAGCAAAGGGGGTGAAGTTTCCTGGGTAAGCCCCCTGAGCCAGGTGAGCCCTGGAGTGGGGACAGGGTGGGGGTTTTGGTGGCCCCACTCACCAGCGGATGGCTGCTGCACAGGGCAGCCATCTGCAGTCCAGATGGGTGGAGCCATGTAGTCCTTCGCTCCTAGCCCCTGGCCCCGCCCCCGAGCAGGGAGGTACTGGTGTGCAGGCAGGTGGGGGTGGGGGTGGGCAGGAGGAGACATTGTACTCTCATTGTGCTTCCATTGTGCTCTCATTCCAGCTAAACTTTAAGAGGAGCAAGAAGATGTGCAACACAAACCCCATCACAGAACGGCTGAGGGACCATGCAAAAATCCAGTCCACAAGCCTGAGCTGGACACAGCAGATGGACAACCGAGAGAACCAGTGCATGCAAGGCAAGAGAAACAACTTTAGAGACACGATGTCACAATGCGTACGTATATGCTCACTGGGCCGTGAAGACCTGGGACCTCATGTTGGAGATGCCTTCTCCCAGTACTATGGGAGAGGAGAGTATGACCAAAGATGGGGTAAACAGCCCCACATCAAAACTGCAAACTGAAGCAGAGGAGATGATCTACAAAGGCCATTCACAGATGCTGTATTCACAGAGAAACTTCTTCACCAACACTGGCTGGGAGCGAGACCCCCTAAATCTGACACCAGAGCCATAAGGTAAAGCAGCAAAGCAGCAGAGATGGGATTGGAGAAGATGGCCTGTAGCAAGAAAACATGGACAGATCACAAACAAATACAAACTGGTCACCCAATGCAAACTTAAGACTGAAAACCTATCAACAAGGCTGCCTGGTTCCAACAACACAGTCCCTCACTCAGTGAAAGGACACTGCCTCAGGAAAGAAAGACTAATGGACTTAGCACAACTAGTAAACAAGAAAGAGTAGGGTTTGAGAGAATGGAAGGAGCACCAAAGGAAGGAGGGGGAGGGAGGTATCCTAAAAACCACTTACAGAAGTTATGATCTAAACAAAATAATATAAAAAAAATAAAATTAAGTTCTCAGTTAAACTATAGTATTTCAAACCATAATTTTTAATAACTTACCACTCACTTTTTTGATTAGTGGAGCTTAGCTTACCAGATAAAATTAATTTTTCTATAAATAGACACAACTGATAAAGACAGAAATGAGAATAAAATAGATAGCTACCTTTTCCTAGTAGATTCCCAAAAGCCAATATATTCTATAAATAAAAATTCCTGGCCCACCAGCGGGCAGCCTCCTAATGGCTGCCTGAATGCCTGGGTCCCAAGCCGTTGGCACTCCCTTGCCAGTGGGGAGCAAAGGAGGTGAAGAAGCCTGGGTAAGCCCTCCAAGCCTGTAAGCCCCGGAGGGGGGGGGGCAGGGTGGGGTTTTTCTAGTCCAACCCACCAGTGGACGGCTGCTGCACAGGCCAGCCATGCAGCCCAGATTAGCATAGCCATGTTCTTCCCTGCTCCTAGCCTAAGGGGAGCATGGAAGGGTGCATACTCGGCTGTCTGGGCCCTGCCCCCATGAAGGGAGGTACCGATGTGCGAGCAGGCAGGGGTGGGGTGTGTGTGTGTGTGGAAATGCCCCTTCAGTTGCACTCTCATTCCAGTTAATCTTCAAGAAGAGCAAGAACATGCACAACACAAACCTCCTCATAGAAAGGGTGAGGGACCATGCAAAAATCTAGCCCACAAGCCTGAGTTGGACACAGCAGATGGACAACCAAGAAAACCAGTGCATGTGAGACAAGAGAAACAACTATAGAAACACAATGTCATGAAGCACACCTATGAGCTCATCAGGTCAGGAAGACCCAAGACCTCATTTCAGAGATGTCTTCTAGGAGAGCAACGCCCCCCTCCCCCATATTACGGGAGAGGAGAGGAAGGCCAAAATGGGGGGCATTGGCCCCACAGCAAAGTTGCAAACTGAGGCAAAGGAGATGATCTACAATGGCCATTCACAGACGCCTGTATTCAGAGAAACTTCTTCACCAACACTGGCTGGGGGGCAAGACCCCCTAAATCTGATACCAGAATCATAAAGTTAAGCAGCAAAACAGCAGAGATGAGTCTGGAGAAGATGGCCTGCAACAGAAAAACATGCACAGACCACAAATAAATACAGACTGGCTGCCCAACACAAACTTAAGACTGAAAATCTATCAGCAAGGTTTGCCTGGTTCCAACAACACAGTCCCTCACCCAACAAAAGAACACTGCCACAGGAAAGTAAGAGACTAAGGACTTAATGCAGACTAGCAAACAACAAATGGAAGGGTGTGAGAGAATGGAGGGAGCACCGGAGGGAGCATCAGAGGGAGAAGGGAGAGAGAGGTATCCCAAAAACTATTTACCGAGATTGTGATCTAAAGAACAAAAATAAATAATATTTATAAAAAAAAATTCCTTATGTACTTCTAATTAGGTGAAACATGTTAAACAAAATTAAAAACAAAAATTTACTTAAACTCAATTCCTATAACTGAATTAGTATCCATAATAGAAAGCAAAAAAGTCACAAGAACTTTTCTAGAACATCAATAAATACAAATACAATTTTTCTCAAAGTCTAAGCAATTAGCCTATGTATACCAATCTAAATATTTCAAGTCAAATGTTAAGCTTGTAGTACATATGGGGAAATATAATTTTGTAAGTGCTCTTGCTTCTTAAGAACACCTTTTTCACAAAAGGTTCTGAACATAATATTTATACATCTAGATCATCAGTTTTTAAGAGTCCCTACAAATGTAAACACTTAACTTAGAAAAGAATTATTAGTTTTATCCTTTCTTCATGTGACAGCTTAATAAACGAAGTTGAAAGTCTCACAGTGTTTTACAACTAAATTTATTGAAAACAAATTAGTTAGATAAAAACTCATTTCAAAGAGATTTTCTAGTTCTATTATACAAGTACTCTAACAGCTTTCTTTTCTTTTTAAAATGTTGGTAAAACATACCTAACACAAAATTTATCACATTAACCATTATTAAGTGCATAATTTGGTGGCACTAAGCAAACTCATGCTATTGTACAATACAGTTAGCTTTTTTCTTTTCTTTTCTTTTCTTTTCTTTTCTTTTCTTTTCTTTTCTTTTCTTTTTTTTTGAGACCAGGTCTTACTATTTTTGCCCATGGAACTGTAGGCTCACATTGCCTGTGGTACCACGGACTCAAGCAATCCGCAGTCTCAGCTTCCCAGGTAGCTAGGATTACAGGGGCATGCCATCACACCCAGCTATTTTTAGGGACGAGGTCTTGCTGTGTTGCCCTGGGCGGGACTCAAACCGCGATCCCTAGACCCCGCCGTGACTCCATAAGCTGTCGTTTACAAACACACACCACTATGCCTGTAATACAGTTAACTTTTACAAAAAATTATATACTCTACAATTCAAAAATGAAATGTTGAAATGATTTAAGATTTTCAGTAGAGTTATTTAGAATAGGGATTACTTTCTCTCTAGAGAGTTGTTTTATTTCTTCCAGTTCACTTGACAGCCTTTCTATTTCTCTCTGTGCTTGAACTTGTTGATGATGAGCTTCCACCAATTCTGCATGAGAGCTCTGCATATGCTCCTGGGCTAGCCGCAATTCTTTTTCCAAACCTATGGTTTCCTTGTACTGAGTCGTGATATATTGTTCCTGCTCTTTGATAACCTGTAACATAAAAAATATTCTCAGGTTCCAAAATTAAACGGTATAATGTCCACAGTAAGAAACGTACAAAGATTCCCTGATAAGAGTAAAATTCATCTCCCCAGGTTTGTTAACTACAAGGAGATGCTCAAGAGCTGGGGCTAGCTGAGTCTGCATAGGGATTGGCATTCACAATTCTGGAAGCTGCCACTGGAGCACTCAGTGACTGCTATCACCAGCATAGTAGCAGAAGACCTATATCCAAGTGGCAAGGATAGTGAGCTTCATGTTGCAGAACATCCTGTAAGACATCTTGTTCTGAAGTGGTTCATTGAGCAACATAAAAAGTTGAAAAGAAATGCAAGAGAATGGAGCATGTTGATAGGAAGAAACTCAAGTCTTGGGCTAGTGTAAATCAAGGTATCATTACTCTTTAAGCCCTCTCCAGAGTTCTGATCAAAAAGTTACAAAGTTAAAGCTGGACTGAAAAGCCCAATTCCCCCACTGGAAAAAACAAACAACAACAAACAAAAACACAAGCAAAGGAACAGAAATATTACTTGAAAATTTGACTGCATAGGTGGACATATCATATGGAATGATTACTTTCCTTATTTCACTGCTTTCCCAGTGCAGAAAAGAAGATAAAGTGTCTACCTTACTGGTAATATGAATGCTTTGTATGTGTTTTTTCTTTGTATAAGAATCTATTTAAGTTGGGCATGGTGATGCCTGTAAGCGACAGCTTATAGAGTCGCAGCAGGGTCTGGGGATTGCAGTTTGACTCCCACCCGGAGCAACACAGCGAGACCTAGTCCCAAAAAAATAGCTGGGCATGGTGGCATGCGCCTGTAATCCTAGCTACCTGGGAAGCTGAGGCTAGGGACTGCTTGAGTCCGTGGTGCCATGGGCAAAGTGAGCCTGTGATTCCATGGACGAAAATAGCGAGACGTAGTCTCAAAAACAAACAAACAAACAAAGTGTTTTTATAAAGTGCTTTCCAAAAATGGGAAAAAAAACAACCCAACCAAAATATACATGCAAGCTGTATGACTCCATCATTACAAATTTATATAGCATAGCAGACTGAATTATAAAGAGGAAAAAAGAAGTTAATACTTGATTATCCATGGCAAAGACAGCGAATGTAGTGGCAGGGATAATCAAAGCCCACCATTAATCCACACAACTGAGTTAATGCCATGCTCTTACTCTCAAGTGAAATTTGTCACAGTCACTGAAATACTCCCTCTGAAATACTCTCACATTACTGTTAAATACCTAGTGAAGTATTGTTTCTTAAGAAAAAAAAATTAGTGGGAAGTACACTCTAAATTAGTTGATAAGGTAGGTGAGATGGTAGGTGATGATGGTATTTGATGTTATGGCTGATAAAAAGTAAACCAGTAGTAGTCACTAGAACTCTTATATCTGGGATGGAGTTCAGGGTCTTAACTGTGTTGTATATCAATATAAATTCCATGTAAATGTTTTTAACTAGTCCTTTTAGAAATATGACATAATTGAATCATCAATCATTTTTTATACTTTGGGGTCCAAACTTGCTCTCAGAGACTCTGACTGATTTATGTCTATGTCAACAAATACCTATTTATGCTTACTATGTAATATAAGTATTGTTCTCAGTGTTGAGGATACAAGAATGAACAAAGGAGAAAACAGCTACCTTTCAGGAATTTAGTTCTTCTGTAAGAGATAGCTAATTAGTCAAACACAACAAAGATCTAAGATAAAGTTTTAAAATTGAATGTTGTATTATTAAGAGCAAGAAATAGTGACACCCATAAGAACTCCTAAAGTAAATTTGCTTTCTAAAAATATACATAGGTGGAATGGGTTCCCCAGTCAATATACATAAAAACTGATGATCCAAAGTCATGGAATTTCATCTGGCAACCCAGTTGTAGAATCTGTATAATTTGTTCATTCACTCTCTGAATGGAGTTCCTCAAGGTCAAAGAGTATATCTTATTAATAACAGTATCTTTAGCTCTATCACATAGTTTCTCAATAAGTATTTGTTACTAAGTGTGCATATGTTGTGAAGTTACCATCTCAATGCCAACAGATAATATAAAGATAACTATGACAGTACCCTTCCTTATAACTAGAAAACCATTTATATAGCAATGTTGAATAAAAAAATAAAAATACCTACAGCTATCAGACAGAAATAATCAGCCTAACGATATAGCGTCATTTCTGTGTACTAAAACCAAATAGTTAAAAATAAAGAATTACACACTCTTCAGAAAACATTGCTCATTCCTTTGGAGGAAACAATTTACTTACACTTTCCATTTCTTTCATTTTTTGCTGTGCTCGTTCAGTTTCTTTTTTCAGTTGATTTATCTCCTGATCATTCTGTAAAGTCGTAAATTCTTTTTCTCGAAGTTGTTCTTTGGCATTTTGCAATTTTTCATTTAAATTATCTATCTGAAATGTAATGCATTTGGATATGACTATTTTTGAGCAATTTAATGCAGTGAATAAAAAATTATTCTAATATATTACTTGTAATTCAAGTAATTCAAGATTTAAACACATCTAAAATAGGAAATACAAAATGTGTTTTTCTGTTTTTGTCAAAAGAGCCTTTATTAAATTCATAATGCCTTGTATACACTTTTGCTTTCTTGTTAGATGCCTTTGGAACTGATGTTTCTGATTTGGAGCATTTGGCAGAGCAGTCTTCCAGCCTGCAGCTTTCTGTGCTGGAACCTCCTGGGTTGGAGCATTCTTGCCTGCAGCGGTTATCTTTTTTGCTGGAACCTTTGCAAAAGCTGCTGCAAGTGTCTTTCTGGAGATATTTTCAGGAGAGCTGCTCTGAATTTTAACTTTGCTTGATTACTCTTCATTTTCTTTGTTTTTATGACTTGTAACAATCAAGATCTATTATCTTAGCTTTCCTTTTTATGGCCTTAATCTTTTTTAGGACACCTTGTAGCCTCTTATTTATTTATTTATTTATTTATTTATTTATTTATTTATTTATTTATTTATTTATTTATTTATTTATTTATTTATTTATTTATTTATTTATTTATTTATTTTTTAATATTTGTCTTTTGCCAGACTTGTGAGAAAGTCTTTTGGTAGACAATGTGTGGGAACCTGAGAATGAAGTCAGTGAGCTGCATGGATTTGCACAGCATGTGTCTGCATGCAATTTGCATATCTGTGTGCAAAGTCCATCAACAAAAGCTGTGTTCTGGTAAGAAACATGTACAATCATGATCACTTTCCCATTTGAGGCCCAAAAGAGATGTAGGCCACCTGGCCAACCTCTATGAAGTACTTAAATACCATGTTCAGTGAGAAGGAAGCAAAAGTGTGTTTTTCTTAAGACAACCAAAACTTAGATACAGATATCATAATTCTGTGCCTATTAAGATACTTACAGATATAAATATATACCTAAAATAAACTAAAAGAGGTGGAAATCACAATTATATTTGTATAAGAAAGGAAAATTAGGGTATATTAAAATAGCAAATATCACACAGTCTGACAAATAGGCATATATCCATAGATAAAAAATGGTGAAAATAAAGTCCCTTTCCACTATAGTCCATTTATTTGTTTGTTTGCTTGTTTTTATTCTTTACATAAAAATAAATGAAATTTATTCTTTAAATTTCAACCTCAGTAAATTGGCATACCCTCCCTGACACCCTCTCTGTTCACTCAGACCCCTCTCTCTTTGTTGTTTAAGTGTTAAGTTCATTAGTCTCCTTCTTTCCTGTGGCTGTGTCTTTTCGCTGGGTGAGGGACTGTGTTCTTGGGACAAGGCAAACCATGCTGATAGGTTTTCAGTGTTAGCCTTGTGTTGGGCAGTCAGTCTATATTAATTTGTTGTCTGCCCATGTTTTCTTGTTGCTGGCTGTCTTCTCCATTCCCTTCTCTGCTTTGTTTTACTGCTTTACCTTATAGTTCTGGCATCTGATTTAGGATGCCTCACCTCCAGCCAGTGTTGATGAAGAAGTTTCTCTGTGGGTATAGGTATCTGTGATGGCTGTTGCAGATCATCTCTTCTCCCTCAGTTTGTAGCTTTGCTGTGGGGCCAATGCCCTGACTCTCCTGTGGAGCGGGGAGGGGCACCTTGCTCTCTTAGATGGCATTACAGAAATAAGATTTTGGCTCCTCCAGATCCAGTGAGCACATAGGTGTGGATTCATGACATCTGGTCTCTATAGTTGTTTTTCCACTTCTGCATGCACTGGTTCTCTTGACAGTCCATCTCTTCTGTCCTACTAAGATGTGTGGGCTGGATGTTTACCTGGTCCCTCACCAATTCTATGATGGTGTTTGCATTAATTGTGCTCTTCTTCTTCCTCCTGAAGATTAGCTGGAGTGAGAGTGAAATGGAAGGGGGCATCCTACCACCGCACACCCCCCCCATCCCCTCCATATGTGGGGGCAGGGCCCAGATGGCTAGGCAGGCACAGTCCCAAGCCCCCTTGGGGTGGGGGTTTGGCTGAACAATGCCTTGGCCCTTAGGGCTGGCAGATGGCTGCCCTGTGCAAACATCCGCTGGTGGGCAGAGTTAAGACCCCACCCAGACCCCCCTCCCAGGCTCTCCTGAGCAGGGGGCCTACCCAAGGTATTTTGCCACCCTTGCTCCCCACTGGAAAAGGGACTTAGACGGCCAAGGTTCCAGGTGTGCCAGCAGCCATGTGGCTGCTTGCTGGTGGGTGGGGCTTTGAGCCCTGCTGGTTCCTCTGTGCATGGGGGTGGCGCCCAGATGGCCAGGCAGGCACAGTCCCAAGCCCCCTTGTAGTTCTTCTTTCTAGGCAACTACAGTTAACAGAAGAGCTTGCAAATTCTTCCAGAAATATTTTATATATATTCAGACATATATACATATATTATGATAGATATGTGGTCACATTGATACTAGAAATAACATTAAAAGGGTAGTTGCCAAGGATTGGGACGTAGGAGAAATGGGAAAAGGTTAACCAAAGGGTATAAAGTTTTAATTATGCATGATGAATAAGTTCTGGTGACTCTATAGTTAGTAATAATATACAGTTGTTCCTAGATTATCTGCGAGGGATTGGTTCCAGTACTCCTGTGGATGACAAAGTTCAGGAAGGCTCAGTCTTTATATAAACAGCGTATTATCTGCATCTGCATCAACAAATATACATCCTAGGACAGGGAACGTGCCTTTAATCCCAGCTTAGGCAGTGAGACTGAGACTAGGAATTGCTTGAGTCTGTGGGTTGGAGACCTGCCCAGGACAACATGGCGAGACCTAGTTTCAAAAAAATAGCTGGGTGTGGTGGTATGCGCCTGTAATCCCAACTACCTGGAAGCTGAGGCAGGAGATAGCCTGAGTCCATGCTACCCCTGGCAATGTGAGTCTGCGGTTCCCCAAGCAACATAGCGAAACCTAGTCTCAAAAAAACAAAAAACAAACAACGAAAAACAAAAAAACCCTCCCATACACTTTAATCTCTAGATCACTTACAATAGCTAGTAAAATGTAATCAACTATAATACTATATTGTTTAGGGAACAAAAATACTGGGGCTGACTGTTCTATATTGTACACTAAAAATTTACTAAGATGATAGATCTTGAGAGTTCTCACACCTGTCCACCAAAAAAATGTAACTGGGTGAGGTAATAGCCATTTTAATTGACTTAACTGTGCTAATTATTTCATAATACATATATATCAAAACATCACATTGTATACCTTAAATATACAATTATACAATTATTACTTGTCAATTATAATGCAAATGAAGAGAATAATGAGTGTAAAAAGGTAGCATGGAAAGTCGATTAAAATTATGTAGTATTTTTAATCTATGTGTGTGCTGTACAAAACTCACTTTATATGAATGATATAGTCTAGGATTTTTTAAAAAGCAATTTAAAATATGTAATTTTAAATAATTTACCTGTTTGTTGCATTCTTTCAGTTCCAATTCTGATTTCTCCAGTGTACCTTCTAATTTTATTATTTTCTGTTCCATTTCTCCCCTGTGTTCACGAATAGTCATATCTAAATGTGTAACCTAAAACAAAGGTAACATTCAGTCGTTGTTCATTTTTATTGTAATATGAAAAATTCTGTATTTGGAATTATTTTAGAACTGTTTATAATGGGTATAACTGAAATAGATTTTAAAAAATTATTTAAAAGAATGAGAAAAAAATCATTGCTTACTAATCTTGGATTAGAAGTCATATATATTATAGAAACTTAAAGAAAATATGCAGTTATGTTCTAAATAATAAAATGGCTAAGATTTTATTTTGCTAGATAAAAGCTGCTAAATACAGTATCATATAAAACTTGTGGAATAGAAAGAAAATAGTGTTTAGGGAAAAATTCACAGTATTGAATGTATATATTGTAAAAGAAGGAATATCTAAACTTAATCATCTTAGCTTTCACCTTAGAAAATTAAAAATAAGATCAAATTAAACCAAAGTAAACAGAAGAAATAATAAAAATTAGGACAGAAATCAATGAATCAATAGAAAACAGAATCAATAGAGAAAACCAATAGAACCTAAAGCTCATTCTTTGGAAAGATCAATAAAATCAACAACAAAAGAGGACACAAATTACTAATATTAGAAATAAAAAAGATATTACTCCAAACTTATGAATTTTAAGAGGATAACAAAGGAATACTAAACTGAACAACTTTCTGTCGAATTTAATAAACTAGATGAAATAGAACAATCACTGAAAGACAATCTGCCAAAACTTAGAGCTTGTTTGGAGGTTCTAGCAGGAGAGTGCAGCTACCCCTATTCCTTTGACTGAGAAAGGTCCATCTCTATTTGGGGAATGCCATCTTCTTCCACTGAGATGGCAGCTTGGGGAGGGACATACATGGAGCAGTGAGGAAGGAGGGGGACACCCACCTAGGCAGCCAAATCAGTTGAATCAACCCTGGCGATCAATCCTGTGACAGATTCACAGCCAGATCGCACTCATATCCAAGCTGCCAAAACTTACATAATCAGAAATAATCTGAATAAGCCTATAGCTATGAAAGAAATGAATTACTGATTCATAATTTTCCAAAGCAGAAAGCATCAGGTCCAGATTGGTTCACTGGTGAATTCTTTTAAATATTTAAGGAAAAAAATATGCCAGTCCAATCTCATTAGGAAATCAGAAGCAGAACAAATAGTAGGAACTAGTCATCCTAAGAGGCCAGCATTACCCTAACACCCATATCAGACAAAGACATTATAAGGGGAAAAAAATTAAAGACCAATGTATACAGAAATGAACCTAGATGTAAAAATTTCCAAAAGAACGTGACCAATTCCAACAATGTTTAAAAAGAATTACCTGCAACAACTGGGATTTATGCTAGCTATGAGATATTGGCTCAACATTTGAAAATCAATTAAAGTAATTTATCACATTAACAGGCTAAAGAAGAAAATCAAAAGATCTGGTAAAAACACTGACAAAATTCAACATTCAGTCATGATTAAAAACTCATAGTAAATCATGTATAGAGGGAACTTCCTCTAGCTGATAAAGAATATCTACAAAACACCAACTGCTAACATCATACAAAATGAAGAACTTGAAGCTTTCCCACTAAAATTAAATACAAGGCAAGGATATTTCCTTTCATCCTTTCCAAAGCTGTTTCAGAAACTAATGATGTAAAACAGGTGAAGAAAGTAAAAGGAATGCAAACTAGAAAGGAAGACAAAACTTTCTTAGGTTGCAGATCACCATTTAGGTGGAAAACACAAAAAAATTGCCAAAAAATTTTCTAGATTTCTACACAAAAGTCAACTGCTTTCTTACATAGTCATATATCACTTAATGATAGGGATATGTTGTGAGAATTGCACTTACAACAATGCAATTTTATTGTTGTGTGAATATAACAGAGCTACCAATGAATTCTACACCACCCCAGAGTTCAGCTTTTCCATTCAACATCACACACTTTTTTCTTTGGTCATGATCATCAGGTACTGAGAAGGATGGTAGGCCACTAAAACTTCTTCCTTATCTGATACAGGTCCTTCCCAAATATGTGTTTATCTCATTGCTGTCAATTTAATAGCTTACATCGCTTTGTTCTTGTAATTTAAGATTACTTTAAGATTATAGCTCTGGCTGAATGGGACATAACTTAGTAATGATCAATACTATCAATTATTTTCCATATTTATAATCCTTAATCACTTCTCATTTCCAGTTAATCATTTGATATGGAGTGTTTTACTGGCAACATGAGAAGTGGATTTTGTACACTTAGGGATCAAAATGAACTAAACAAGGGATTAAACCAGGCACCAGGTAAAATGACACTATCAAGTGATGTGGTATAAAGATTTATGAGACTGCTGCCAAAATAAAACTCTGTGGAATACTACTCAGCTATTTAACAAGAGGAGATAATGCCTTTTAGGACAAAGGGAAGGAGGTAAATATGCTAATAGGATTAGTCAGAAAGTGAAAGGCAGTTACTGGATGGTTTTACTTAGGGGCCCAAAAAAAAAAAACCAAACTGGCAAGATGAGACAAAAAGAACTCTTAGATTCTGTGAAAATGTACTGGTTACCAGGGGAATGAGCAGAAATGAGAGGAGGGAAGGTGATAGGTGCTGGTTGTGGACCTTTGGTGGATAGTTAGTGAAGCATCTGCACAATGGAGGAGTGAGGTTTTACTCCTAAAAAACTATTTATTAGGTAAATAATTGATAAATCAATAAAATTTGAAGAAAGTCAATTTGAAAAGCTACATACAATGGTTCCAACTATAAGGCATTCTGAAAAATGTAAAACTCTAAAAACAACATAAAGATAAGCAGTTGCCAGAGTTGGGAAGAAGACAGGAAAAGAGGACTAGGTGAAGCACAAAGGCTTTTTAGAGCAGTTAAACTATTCTGAATGATAACAGAACAAGGGGTATATGTCATATATTTCTCCAAACCCACAGAAATCATAACCAAGAGTGAACTAGAATGTAAACTATGGACTGTGGCAGATTACAATGTAAGGTCATCAACTGCAACAAATACATCACTCTAGTGGGAAATGTAGACACAGGGAAGGCTATGCATTTGTGGATAGAGGTACTATGTGGGAAATCTTATTCCTCTGCTCAATTTTGCTATGAACCTAAAGCTGCCCTAAAAAAATAAAGACATTGTAGCGCCAAGCAAGGTGGTATGTGCCTATACATGGCAGCCTAGGAAACCGCGGTGGGGAGCAGGGATTGTGGTTCGAGTCCTGTCTGGGGAAACATAAGGAGACCTAGTCCCAAAAAAATAGCTGGGCGTGGTGGCATGCACCTATAATCCTAGCTACCTGGGAAGCTGAGGCTGGGGATTGCTTGAGTCTGTGGTACCCCGGGCAATGCGAGCCTGTGGTTCCACAGGCAAAAATAGTGAGACCTAGTCTTAAAAATAAATAAATAAAAATAAAGACACTGGCCTTTTTTCCCTAGAGTCTGGGGGACAGGGGGAGGAGTGGGGGGTCCTCCTCCAGTTAATCCCATTTCTAACAAATCAGAGCAGAACAAGAATATTCACCTATTCTGCTGCAGTAACTGAAGAATAAAGGCCCTGGATGCATCTGACACCTGGGTGAGACCAAAAGTGAAAATGACTAGAACAACAAGCTCCCAATCTTCAAAGCCTATTGAAATGATGACCAACCACAGAACTACACGTACAGTAACTTTGGGGAAAAAGAAGCAAACCTCTTATCCAGAATATGTTCAACAGCAACAAAACACTCCATTTCCCAAAAAGGAGAAGGACACAAAAAAAGAGACACAGAACAACTGCAAACAGAGGGAGAGGAGTGGAACTGGGCCTACCACCGAATGGAACTGGCCTCCACTAAAGAACCTCTTTACCACAAAGGGCTGGATGCTGGAGACCTGCCTCAGACGCCAGAACACTAAGGACTGGAAACAGCAACTCGGAACAAATGCTGGAATGGAGGAGAAAACCAGCATGAATGAGGTGATGCGGATCCCTGTGATTGCACAGGTCTGGAGAACAGAATCACCTCCATCGTAGAAAGCTTTGCAAGAGAGGAGGCAGGAACAAAGGAGACACAGCTGAACCTCAACTGACCTACAAGGGTTCATACATGATTAGAACAAAAACTCGCTGCTAAGACATTCATGGAAATCGAAGCAGCATGGGACACAAAGTCCCAAGAGAGCAGGTCATCACCCAGGAAAAAGACATTGCACCAGTAAAGAGAAAAGCTCAACGTACCAAACACCAATGACTTGAAATGAAAGGGAGGTGGGAGACATTGGAGGCGGAAAGGGAGGAAGGGGAAAATGAAAGGTCTTAACAATACATATACAAATAAATCTGTATGAAAAATAAAAAATAAAACACACTGTAAAATAATGCCTTCTGATTATTTTTTTCTTCCAACTAACACTAGATAGGTAAGAAATACTTTAACACCATTTTTATCTGTATATAGCAATAAAAAAGATAAAAAAGTTCAGATATTAAAATAATCTTCATCCTCAAAAATCCATTTGCTGTAAACATAGCATAATGATATATTTCCAATTTTTAAACAGCTATGCTGTAACATTTGTTTTACCAAAAATCAGTGACCCCTGAAAACACTGCAAGATATTTTAAAAGAATATTTCATTACAATATAAAAGAAAACCAACTTGAGCTGCTCTTTGCTTTAGTTCCCAGTTTCTCTCCTTCAGGGCCTGGTCCATTTCAAGAAGTTCTTGCCTTTTGTCTTCAATCTCTAACTTGCATTCTCTGCAATTTATCAAAGGAAAAAGATCAAAGCAAAGAGAAGGGAATATTACAGTTTTAAAAATTAAGACAATTGGGTTATCTTTTCTATATATCCTGAACATCTAGATTTTAAGAATAAACTTTACTATATGACCAAACACCTCAGTGTAGTCAGATGAAATATCTGTAATTGTGATATTTCTTAGTATTTAAACTCACCTAAGTTCAGCTGTGAGATCTTTTATAGTAGTATATTTTTCCTCTAATGATAGTTGGGCCTTCTGGAGTACATCTCTCAATTCTTGGAGTTGTCTTAAAGTACTCTTTAATTCTCCATGAGCATTTTGTAGTTCATTTTCTAGTGCTTCCCGTTTCTGTAAGGCTTCTGTTAGCTCAGTTTCAGTGTGGTGTTGTAACTTTTCAAACTCCTTCACTAATAAGCAGAGAGAATAATTTTAGAACTATATACAATTTAATTAAAACTTTGATAAGGGATTAATAACGAAGATTCACAAGGAACTCACACAACTAAACAAAAACAAAACAAGAAGCCCAATCAAAAAATGGGGAGAACTAAAAAGACACTTCTCCAAAGAGGAAATACAAATGGCCAACAGACACATGAAAAATTGCTCAACATCACTAGGAATCAGGGAAATGCAAATCAAAACCACAATGAGATACCACCTTACACCAGTAAGAATGGCCCACATCCATAAAAAGGGCAACTGCAAGTGCTGGCGTGGATGTGGAGAGAAAGGCACACTCTTACACTGCTGGTGGAATGTAAACTGGTCCAGTCACTATGGAAAGCAGTGTGGAGGACCCTCAAACTAATGGAAATGGAGCTACCATTTGACCCAGTAATCGTTCTTCTGGGAATCTACCCAAAGGAGACCTCATTGTGGGTACAAAAGGACACCTGCAGTCAGGTGTTTATTGCAGCATTATTTATAATTGCAAGAATATGGAAACAACCCAAATGCCCTAAAATAGACAACTGGATGAAAAAGATGTGGTATATATACACAATGGGATATTACTCAATTAAAAATGACAAATTTGATGAATTTATGATAACAATGGATGTACCTAGAAGAAATCATACTGGCAGAAACAAGTCAGAAAGAAAAAGACAGACACCAAATGGTTTCACTAATATATGGACACCCAAATGAAAGTACACTACTGGGGCGGGGGGGGTGGGGGTGGGGCGGGGAACCAGCCAAAGCAGCCAGGGAGAGAAGGTGGTAGGTGACCCCAGGGATTACAATGATGTGAAATATATATATATAAACAAATTTTTAAAAAAATAAATCAAACTCTGGAAAAAAAAACTCTGTATATAAGTATAGTCAAGAACAGTCCATTCTATTCATTGACAAGAGGCAAAATCCAATTTATTATCCCTTACTTCATTCTTCTTTCTACTTTATAAGTATGCAGGCACTAAGCTCAGCTAACCTGTAGCTTACCATTACTCGTTTTCTTGTCTAGTTCTGTCTTTGTCTGTTCTAATATCATGTTTAATTGATCAATATGCATTGCCTTAGTTTCTCCATCCCGTTTTAGGTGCATTATTTCTTTTTCCATTTTAGACAATTCTTCTTTATACTGATCCATCTCAAGTTTTACTTGCCTAGTTAAAACCAAAAAAATAAAACAAGTAAATTATAATTTAGAAACTTGAAAACCAACTGACAAATCTTTGGTCAAATAAAGTTTGCAAGTTATGAACATATCAGCAAAAAAATGTCTATGTCTAGTCAGAATCTGAAATCACTTCTGTGTTGTTTAAAAAGCACCAACTAAAATGTTGCACCATATACATACAACTAAATACAACTGTACTTCTTGGTAATAGAAAAGCTAGCATTCCTTTCAATTTAACTACAATTAACTTTAGTAAAGTTTTATATATATTGAGGTTATAGATAGGTGGTGTTTATAAGTGGTTTCTATTTTCTACAACACAGAAAATAAAGAAGACAAGCATAAAAACATTCATCAGATAGAACATACTACTCATGTAAGAACCAAATAAGTAATTTTTACTCAGACTATCATTTAGCTTTGAAAGGGACTAAATATTCTTAAACTAGTGCAACTTAAAGATGAGGAATCTGGAAGGTTAGATAAGTTTTCTGGGATAATACTAACAGTTATTCACAATGAGGGTTAGACTCACTAACTTTCAGTTGGTGTTGGGTTTATTCCAGAATGAAACTTACTCTACCTGATAACAAATCAACACAGTGAGAGGAAGTTTTAAGTTCACTTACTGGTATTTCCTAGATGATACCCACTAATGTCATCCTTAGCAGTGAGCAGAGTTGAGACTCTTTTACATTAATCTTGTTGCTGTTCTTATGGTCTTTAATGTTTTATAATTGGAGTTTTTAAGTTTCTTTCTTTTCTAAATGCAACCTTAGCAAATGTGGATTTGTTCAAGAGGCTTTAAATCTGATGTTCATGAGTAAATTTGAGGAAAACTATAAAATTCCTGAACACTATATAAATTTATATATATGTATGTACATTTATATCTAGAAATTATCCCAGAGACGTTTATCATAAAATCAAATATGTCAATGGCCCAACAAAGTTAAGAATAGATCAGATTAATGACCTTCTGACATTTCTAAACTCTTAGGTATATGATTTTTAGCTTGGCTCTTCTTATATTAGTATAAATATAAAACATAATGAGAAGACTAAAGAGAGGTTGGCATATTATGTATAAGAGCTGACAGCTTATCAGTAAATGTACTAGGAAAAAAATTAAAAAACAGGTACAGGAATTTAAAAGCACTGTAGCCCACAGAATTTTATCAAAACATGAACAACTCCATACTCATTAAGGTTTGATTAGGTACCACCTTGATATATGTAATGATAAACCTGATATACATATTCAAACTTTTCGCTTTGTTATAAAGTTTCAGTAGAAATTCTACACTTCTTTCTTTATGAATAACTACTATCCTTTCCTGATGTTAAGCAAATGAGGTAATCAACCACAACATTTAAAGATTTAAAAAAGTTAACTCTTATACAAATAATCTAATAGTGAAAAATTACCCAAAACTTCCAACATTTTACAAAAGGCTTTAAACCCACCATTTTTTCAAGAAATACTACACATTTTTGTTACACAGTTATTGAGGGCAATAAATCTGAGACTGGAAACAGGGCCAAGAGAATACTAAATCACTAAAAAGTGGTACTAAACTTTTAGAATAAGGCAGATCAGTCTCTAGTGTCTTCAAATGTAAAAAAAAAAAATGTAAATGACTTAGCTACATAAACTTATAGGCAGTGACATTTACGTGTTACAAAAGAAGAACCTTTTAGTAGTAGTGTAACATGAAAAAAACCATGATTTTAGTGCACATATAAACCGTGCATCTCTAAATTCTTTGAGGTTTAAATTCCTTATTTTAAAAACAAAAATAGCAGCCAGGTGCGGTGGCAGGTGCCTGTTATCCTAGCCACTTGGGAGGTTGAGGCTGGGGATCACTTGAGTCCATGGGATCAAGACTACCCTGAGCAACATAATGAGACCTAGTCTCACAATAACTAACTAACTAACTAACTAACTAACTAACTAAATAAATAAATAAATAAATAATCCCTTATCATAGGGTTGTCTTGAAGATTATATCTATTTTAAAATTAAAGAATCTTTAGATTGAAAGAAAGAAAACTGGTTTACTGAAAACTTAACTTGTACAGTACCTAATACAGCCAACATACTAAGTACTTAATAAAACAATTTCCTTTCTTTCAAAGAGACATATAAAGGCATATTTTAACTCTATTAAAGTTCAGGAGAGAAAAACAGTTTTATAAACTGTAGTTACAGAGGTGAAAAAAGCAATAATGGGAACAGAGAAAACAAGAAAAGTCCTGTTTCATGAAGAGATTTCTTACCACCTGGGAGGATTTTTATTTAAAGTTTTAGTCATTTATTTCATAAATTTCCTATTTAGGACTTAGTTTCCCTACTGAATGTACCTATTAGTGACCATCAAGAGTTTTGTTATTGTTTCTGACCAAAAACTGAAAGGGTGAAGTTTGTAAAAAAGGAAGAAGCAACATTTTCTCAGTAGAATAGGAAGCAAGGTCATCAATGAGAGGGATGACTGGGCAAGGGTTGTTGGGTTTTGAAAGAAGAGCCAAAAATATGTGTCCTTTGTAAGAGTAAAGCTGACATTGTTAGGCAGCAGTAAGTCAACACTTGAAGTTACTAATTTAAAGTAAAACTGATAAACATGGTTTTATTTTTCTCCAGGCTCTGTAAAGATGCAAGCATATAAAGATGGCTGAGTTTGCTGTGTGACATAAGGTAAAAAATATAAAACAAAACAAAACCATGGGTGAATGTAAATCAGTGAGTTTAATAACTGCCTAGAAATTAGGTTGGCTAAAATGAGGACAGGGTTTCAGGGAATTAGACAGTGGTAGAATCTCTGGTTAGTGGTCCTGGTTAAATATAAGAATTGCTGAACAGGGGATGAAGTAAAGGCATAATACTCAGATTATGGAAAGACAGGAAATACTGAACTGATGATCAAAGGTAAATAATGTGGGTGACATGGCTAAGGTGTAAGAGTGATCAGGATCAACTAGAGGGAGCAATTTTAAAAAATGAGAGATCAAGAGTCAGAAGGATGAGTTAAACGTGTATTGATTGAAGTCCCCAAGAATAATGACAAAGATGGCATTGGAGAGAGCAACAGTAAGTATAACAGCCTGTAAGTGTGTCAATAATGTGGGGTATGATCTGATGACCTGAGGTTCAAAGACAATGATACACTATTCTACATCTCAACCCTGTAGAATTTCTACATTTGATAGTTGCAAGAAGAGTATTGTCAGGATGAAATCAGACTTCAAAGTTACAGTTAAAAAAAAAAAAGTAGAGAATATGGGGGATAGCTCTCAGAATGGATTGTAAATCACAGAAGATGTAATAGAAGTCTTCCAAAAATTTAGATAGAGACTAGGGAACAGAAAATATGAAGAGTTTTTTGGGATTAGCATGAGAGAGGAGGGTTGATATTGATATCTGTAACTCTTGTGGTGTCTAGGCACAAGTAAGGGTACAATTATAAAATATATCTAGAGCTATGCTATAATGTTATTAGTCTGTGGAATTAAGGTAGAGTCTGGTGATGTGACATGTTAGTGGATAAAAACCTGTCAATGAAAAAAGATCTGAAGTGGGGTATGGTGTGCACCTGTAATCCAAGCCCTGGGAGGCAAGAGGCCAGGGATTGCTTGATTTCATGGGTTCGAGACTATCCCAGGAAACATAGCGAGATCTGGTCTCAGAAAAAAAATAGCAGCCAGTCATGGTTACTACATGGTGATTACAGGCACCTGTAATTCCAACTATCTGGGAGGCTGAGGCTGGGGATTACTTGAGTGTGCAGGATCAGGACTACCTCAGGGAACATAACTAGACCTAGTCTCAAAAAAAAAAAAATTCTGAAGAAGTACAACAACCTTGGTGTTAAGCACAGGTCATCCTCTTAATCCAGTTGAGAGCTGAGGATATTTGGAAATAAAGCTATCTGTTATTCAGAATACAAAGGCAGCATCTGAACTCTCAACACTAAGAGAGGGAGCCTGGGGACATGTGGTGGCATGCTAATCCAAGCTCTGGGAGGCAAGAGTAAACTTACATAAATTAACTCTTGATTCTTGAGGGTAGAATGGAAGGCTAATTTAAACTGTACTATTAATTATGCAACTCTTGTTGATGAAGTAGAAGAGGTCTGAAGAAGGTGGCTATTGCATTTAATTTTGATGCCCAGGCCCAGGCTAGTTATATTAAATCAGAATCTTTAAGGGTGGAACCTAAGCATTAGCACTATTTAAAGTGCCTCAGGTTATTTTAGTGTTCAGCCAAGGCTGAGAACCACTGCTTTATTCCATAACTGTCCTGTATATAGTTAGATTCATGAAAGGTTCCTCTATATACATACATTTTTGCCTGCAACTTTTACTGTTATTCACAATTTAATGAAACAGTTGCTCAGAGTCTATGAGGTAGAAAGAGTTATGTTAATTGTAGAAGAACCTAAAATAAACCAGATATTATCTTGTCTCAGGGAATTTAGAATATAGGATGAGAGTTTAAGGGTATTGAAACACAATGAGGGATAAAAGAGAGCTACTAACAAATTGCTCTAGGAACACAGAATGTGGACATATTAATTCCCCAAGCAAATATGTCTTTGAACATTATCTGATATACTCAGATACTGAGGTAGGAAGCTAAAAACTAACTCATTCATTTTACCTGGCAGTACCAGTAAGCTCAATAACTTTTTGCCTTTTCAAATCTGCTTCATGTGTAGCTGTTTCACATTTCTCCTCCATTTTTCTCAGTTTTTCAGCTGAAACTTCCCTTTGTTTTTGGAGTTCTTGCTCCAGTTTTGATACCTTATAAAAAAGATTTCATATATTTTAAATTTAGTCACAGTCAATAATCTTCAGAAGAAAAATATTTATATAACTATGTAGCCCAGTCTATCATTCAGTTACAAGATGTACTATAAAAATGAAAATATAGACCAGTAAGTGAAGTTTTAGAAATAGAAAAGCAAAATGTAAATTTTATTTTAATAATACTCTCCCCACTACTCTTTAACATTGTACTGGAAGTCCTAGCTAGGGCGATAAGGCAAGAGAAAGACATAAAAGGGATACAAATAGGCAGAGAGGAACTGAAGCTATCATTATATGCTGATGACATGATTCTCTATATAGAACATCCCAAAAAATCTACAGAAAGATTACTTGAAATAATAGACCAGTTCAGTAAGGTAGCTGGATACAAAATCAACACACAGAAGTCAGTGGCTTTCCTATATGCGAAAAGTCAAGCAGAGGAAGAAGAAATCAGAAAAACCA
>PVHY01015039.1:0-36952 GCA_004024945.1 Uropsilus gracilis
GGATCAATTAATGCACAATTGTGACAAATCAATAAAAAATAAAAATTAAAAAAAAAGAAAGCAAGAGAGAAACAGGATTTCAAGAGAACAGTAGAAGAAATGCCACAGGCAGGATGAGATTAACAGCCAAGGAATAGTGTGGGTGGTGGAGCTGGGGGAGCTGGGGGTGCCTGAGATAGGAGTGGGTGTTGCAGGTCAGACTACCATCTGCACAGGAGATGCAGGAGATTCAGGAGAGACCCCTCCTGAAAGATAAACACAGTTTCTAAAAAGGTTGATCTATAAGTATTTTGCCCTTTGATAATTTTATATACTCTGTTGAGTAGTCAAATGTTTTTAATAAAATTGTACAACTTAAAAAAAAATAAAATGTTGCTTGGAGTGAAACCATAATTTTGAAGAAAAGCAATAGGAAATGAACCAGATACTACTATCTGTTATGGGTCTCAGGAAACTTTTCCATCACTGTAAACTTCTAAGAACTGAAAAGTTTCCCAGAGTTTCTCTTTACCATGATGCTTTGAGAAAAAATTTAGTGTTCTTGAACTTCAAAATGACTTTCATAAAAATACTGTCTTTTAAAAGGACTTCTGCAGAACTCTTACCTTCCAATTAAAAACTGCTTTAATATGCATATATACATACGTACTTTAAAAAAGCACCTGAGAATAACTCTAACATTCAATGTTTAAAAATAAACCCATGGAAACTCTAAAAAGTGCTATAGATCACATGGCAAATTTTTCATTTTACTGAGTAAAATAAAAAAAATAGACTTGGATCTCCTTTTCTAACTAAAAATTAGAATTCAATCAATATTATATGACTGTGATAACCTGTAACCTATGGCCAATAAAGTAATAATTGAATGTCACATGTAGAAAGTGTAACTTTTTCTATTTCCTTGGGATGTCAGTTAATGAATGAATGGATAGTGTTCCTTCCATTTGCCAGAATGCTTCCTTTTCAGTTTGATTCAGTGAGCCAGGGAGATTTGGTAGGGCTAGCACTGGATTAGACATTAGAAAGCCTGGATTCTAGCTGAGTTTCACTACTTCCAACTTTGGAACCTGTGATGGTTGTTTTATGTGTCAACTGGATTGACCACATGGTGCTTAGATTAAGCACAATCTAAGTGTGCATGAGAGGTGTTTTCCAAATGAGATAAGCACTTAAGTTGTTGGACTCAGTAGACTGTTGTCTCTAAATGTAGATGGACATTATCTAATGTATCAAGGGTCTGAAGAGAATAAAAAAAGTAGAGAAAGAGGAGTTTACCTCCTTTTTTATCAGTTTCATGGTTAAACTGGGAAGTCATGTCATTGTCTCTCAACACAGAACTGTGACTCACACATAAGCTCCCCTGGTTTTTGGGGTTTTGAGACTGTTATATAATCATTGGCTTTCGTGAGTCTCCAGTGTAGCTTTTTTGTCCTCCATAATTGCATGAGCCAATTCCTGATTATATATAATACAGTGTGCATATGTATGTGTATATATAATATAGCATTTCTTGAAAATATTATGAGGAATTGGCTTACGTAATTTTATATATCTGTAAAAAGTATGTATATATACATATACATGTAATAGAATCTTTATATCTCTTATTTATTCTCTGGGAAATGCTGAATACACAGAACTCTTGGCAAATTCCCTGATCTTCTCAGGACTTTGATTTCTTCATTTGTTTCCTCACCTGATTTTCTCATTTGTGAGAAGTTTAGTACTTGCCATTCACAGGTAGGATCTGATTATGTATATGATGAAATAAATGCATTATACAAGCATATGGTGCTCTTGTAAGAGGACTAAAAATTCCTTGAGAGTAAGGCTTTGTCTTACCTTGAGTTTAAGAAAATGTTACTGAAAACCTATTAGTTATCAGTATTACCTACAAGGAACTTATGCAAAAAAATCTCAAAATAATTGTTCACTGATTACTATTAATTAAAAATATCTTTGATGGCAAATAGATATTTACTCATTTCAATAGAAAATGTAGGGCATTTTAAGAAACTGAAAACCTGCTACTTTCAGGTAGGGCAGCTTACAATAGAATTTATAGTGTTTTGCAGAGATAGAGGCTGTGTAAAATGTTACTATGATTAAAGACTTTCTTTACAGGAACAAAGAAGGCTGTGTAATCTTTGACACCATGAAAAAAGCCATAACACAACTGTTCCTGTTTCTACAAAAAATATGACTGTCACAAAACTCACTAGATCATATTTAGCACCTCCTATGAATCTTAATTCTTCTCAACTGAGTAATTAGATTTGGTATTTCTAAAACTGTATGTGGAGAAAGGCTACTGTAATTTTCTCTTTTCAGATCATAGTGTTGATGTTGTGTATATCTGCATATGTAACACTCATATAGTACTATTCAATCTCTTGAACAGTCACATCAAGGTTTAGATACTTAATTTCAAAAAATTGGTAGTTACTTTGCTGCTATAATCATAGTGGGGGAATCAATTGAGAATAAAATTTAAGGGACAAAATAGAAATGATCAAGTTTGAATTTAGGGGCAATATTTTCTTGATAGCATTTATCCCATAGTATGTCCAGTAGGGGACATGATATGCAGGCTGTTTAAACTCCTGCTACGCAAAAATATATGCAGTAAAAATGTAAGTATATTTAGTTTCTGTAAATGGTCATTAAAAACCTTTAAATTGACTCATAATTAAAGATCTCTTTATAACATAATTGCCACTACTGTGACAACTGAATAGTGACATCAGATATTCAGAGACTGATATCCAGATCCTTGCTCAGGTCCTTGAATTTCTGAAATTCCCTAGATGCACTTAAACAACATCAAGAAAAACAAAAGTATGGAGAGAGAGAGAGAGAGAAAGGGAGGGAGGGAGGGAGAGAGGGAGGGAGAGAGAATAGTTGACTAATCATGTGTCCATAATACTAAATTCAACACACAGGGTCTTCCTTCAGCTTTTTTGGTCTGAGGTCTGAGGATTTGGCAACCAAGAAGTAATTCACTATTTAAGAACTGTAATAAGTTACCCATTTTCCTGGAAATATTTTGGAGATATGAAACAGAATAGAGTGACACACAAGGGAGGAGACCAAGAGGGGATTTTTGACCCAAATAGATAGTGTGATGAGTTAAAACAACATTCTAATACAACTGATGAACTGTTTTCCCAGTGGAGAGACCATGATTCAATAAGCTATTACATTAAACTGTGTGAAATTTCTAGTATTTTAGTTCAGAAACAGTCAAGTTTCAGCAATTTTATATGGTTCAATCTTTTATGTTATCCCTGTACTATGCTTATATTTTGCACATATATAGGTATACACTGATATACATTCAACACAAAGTTCATATAAGTACTTTCTCCCATATACCAGAAATTCTCTGAAGAATAATATCTTGGGGAAATGAAGGAAAAGTCATTTTCACACTCACAACAATAGTCATTTCCTCTGCCTAGAGAACTATATAGCCAAACTATAAAATTTATGGTTCAGTCATTTGGTTACATTTTCAGATCTTATAACTTAGGATAAGTAGCTTATTAAATATAAAAGAATAACTGAATTAGCCATCTTAAAAATAAAATATACTTAAAAATGAATAAGTTGAAACTGAGAAGCAACTAAAGGTTCTTAAGAGAAGATACATTACATACATGTACTGTATGTACATGTGTTGCTAAGTTTGCAATATAGGTTAAACTTATGCTTCCTTGTTCCTCACTAAGATCTTGTATTTGCACCCCAGTTTGTCTATATGGCACATGAGTGTCTGTATGCATGTGCATGTGTTTTTGCACTATAGTTATATTATGGAAGTAAAGATCTACACACTTCTCAGTTAATCCGCTCAGTAAACCTTAATGTGTTTTAGGGTAATATCTGTTTGTAAAAATATGTAAAATTGTAAGATATTGTATTAGAGATGTTGTAAAAATAATCATGCAAGTAATATAGAAATATGTAACTTAGAAAGAAAAAAGAACCAAGTAGTCATTGTTTGTACCTTGCTTCCATGACTTTGCCAAATAACAAATGTCAACAATTTGGGAGATACAGCCTGAATTCCTTTTTCTTACCTTAGTGTTCTACTTTCTCTTGACTACACTTTAACACTAACTTCCCCTGAGATTCTTTTCTTCACCAATTGACAGTATAATGATACTTCTCTTCTCCATATTCTCAGTCCAACTTTAATTAGAAAGTTTTAAGTGACTCTAATTCAGAATTACCCAGGTGTGTTCCATAGAGTGCCAATACCCCCAAATATTTTTGTAAATCTGATTCGAAAAAAAATGATCTCAAATAAATCTAGGGAATGTGTGGCTCAGTGACAGTAACTAGTTTTTTTTTTTTTTTTTTTAAATCACAGGATTTCTGAGACACCTATACTTCTTAATGCAAATAGGCAAATTCTAGGGAAGATTTTATAATATCATGTTTCTAAACCTTGAGTCAAGGGACATTAGTCCTCCCCACCCACTTGATATCTTAAGTGATACTTGTGGTTCTTAGAACCTGGTATAGCAAACATTACATTCTTGAAAGCAGGGGATATGCCTTTTATTCTTTTTGAGAGAGTCTTTTAAGTGCATAGCATAGTTATAAAAGCAAAAAGTTCCCAAAATGTTTGATTGTTTCATATGACTGTAACAAATTAAGAAAAAAAATGAAAATACATTGAAAGAGACATTTATACTAAAGGTTTCCATTATACACTTTTCTCATTGACTTATTTATACTTAATTGAATAAAGGGCTATCTTTTGGGTTAGAGATACATCTTAAAATTACACAACATCTAGAGTTCTCACACTACTGATCAAAAGTCTTTGCAGAGAGAGGTTATAGGGAACTCACTGAGAAAACTTGAGATATTTATTGACTGAAACTTTTACAGGGTAATAAATATATTTTTATTCTAAAGATGGCTATAAAAAGGAGGAAATAAAACCCCAGACTTAATGACATTAAGTTTGTAACATTTAATTTCCTATTTATGAATAGGGTTTAATGGAAAACTTCATAATTGCAGTGCCTTGTCCTTTGACACTGCTGAAAAAAAATAGTGTGAAATTTTGCTCCATGGAATAAAATGCAAGGTAGAAAAAGCATTGTACCTTGTACCTTAAATTTATCTCTGCTTTATATATAATATCACCTCCCTTTGACTACTACTAGATATAAAATAAATCAGTTCTCATGCAATTTTCCCCTCCAAAAAATAATCTTCAAGGCATAATGGAGTGTATTTAATTGAACTCAGCTGTTGATAAACCTTGCCAATCACCTGTGCCAGATATTGAGTCATGAAAGAAGTGCTGAGATCCCAACATGGTCTGTAGGAAGGAAATTCTTGTTTCCTTTGTGAAGTTACCATATCCCACAACATCTCTCATCTTGGTCTGTTCATGATCAAGCTATGGGTTTCAACTGACCACAGTTGAGTTTCTATTTTTCTAGTGAAGGTTTAAATTTAAATGTTTGAGTGTTAAGCACAGATTTGACAGATTCTTCTAAATATATTGCTTAACTTTAAAAACTGAAATTTATCCTGTGTTCATAGAAACATTATTTGTAACAACCAAGACTGCAAACAATGTAAGTATATAAGTGCCCACCAATGGATAAAAGAATAAAGAAGATATGTTATATTTCATAAATATATGGACAATTACTCAGTCATAAAAATGAGTAAACTCTCGCATCTATGACAACACGAATGGACTCTGAGGGTATTATACTAAGTGAAGCAAGTCACACAGAAAAAGACAAATACCATGTTATTTTACCTGACATGTAGAATCTAAAATACAAAAGGATAAATAAAACAAAGTAAAACCAAACCAAATTCCTTGATACAGAGAATAGAATGGTAGTTTCCAGAAAGGACAGGGGTTGGGGGTGGATAGGGTGGAAAGGGTGAAAGGGATTGAGTTGCAAACACCTATATATAAAAAACAAACCATGGAACTGTACTGTATAGCATGGAAATTATAGTGAATAATTTTGTATAGTATGTTTGAAAGTTACTAAGGAAGTAAATCTCAAAAATTCTTATCACAAGGCTCTTCCCCCCAAAATTGCAACATATTATAGAGATGAATGGTAATTAGAATTACTGTGATGATAACTCATAATCTATATAAGCATCTAGTTATTATACTCTATATTTGTAACTAATATAATGCTATACATTCACTTACCTCAACAAATATTTAAAAAAGAAAAACAAGTTTCTATGTTAATTGGACATATTGACTTTTAATCATAAATGCTTAAACTCATGAAGAAGAATAAAACATGATAGGCTTAGGATGATATCTCAAAGTGATGAAATATATTCTCCCTTCTGTAGTTGGACTATGGACTTCACAGGAAGGGTAATTTGATGGATGGGCTCATTCTCTCAGAAATGGAAGGCAGCATATCCAACTCTATCTCATAAGATGGTCTTGGGTAGGCCTCTTACCACCCCAGCTTGGCATTTTCATTTTGTAAAATTAAGAGGTTGATCTCCCCAAGTTCAAACTTCCAGTTAAAACTAAATCCATGACACCATTTTTACAAGTGGTGAAATAATAATAAAAAATACATGAAGTGAGTTATTTTTATATCAAGGGTTTTCTTATATTTTAGTAGCTGTAAAGCAATTTAATCCTTTTGCATTTAGCTCAGTTATGAGCCTTTTCTAAACATTTCAGTGATTATGTTTAAGTTAAACTTTAATAGCAACCTGATTGTTGAATTTGGATTTAAAACACATAAGCACTATTACTGAAAGATGATCTTAGAGGAAGCTCTACTTTTCACCAAGGAGGATAGGTTGAGAAAAGTCTAGATAGGCACTGGACTAAAAGGATCCTTCATCAATGACACAACCTTAGCTAGCATCATCCTCAATGGTTAAAAAAAAAAAAATGAAGTTTTCCACTTAGATTTGGTACAAGATAATGATATCCACTTTCACTGCTATGCTACTATTCAATAGAGTATTGGAAGTTTTAAGTAGAGATATTAGGCAAGAGAGGGATATAGAAGGAATTCATTTTGGGAAACTGTCATTATTTGCAGATGATATGATAATATAAGAGCCAGAAATTCCATTCTTAGGTGTCTATTCAAAGGATACAAAAATGAGTTCCTCTGTTAACTGCAGCACTATTAACAATAGCCAACTCATGTAAACAATCTAACATATGAGTGGATTAGGAAGATGCAGTAAGGATAGACAATGGAATACTACCCAGCTATGAAAGAAGATAAACTCTGCCATTTGTGACAATGTGGATGGAACTGAAGGGGATTATAAGTTAAGATAAGTCAGAATGAAAAAGACAAACACTAGATGTGCCACTTATATTTGGAACACAGCAAAAACAAAGGGTGAGAGAATACAAATCCTAGAAATCTGATTACTGAAATGAGATTACCATAAGGAAAGGGGGAGGGATGAGAAAAAAGTGGAGTGGGAACACACTGGATTGTGAGGATAGATGAAGGGTGCTTGGGTGGTGGGTGTGGTGTCCTACAAATATCTGAAAGGGAAGAGCCTATGTTGCTAAAACACAATGTTGCAAACAGGTATCACCTCAATAAAAAAGATAAATGAAATAATAAACATATGAACAGTGGGTAACAAATTTGGATACTACTAGACTACTTTCCTCCTGCAAATTATTTGCTGTTTGGGTCAGTGGATATTGCAACAAAAATGGTCTACTCAGATGACACGTTTTCTACTTACAATCTGGTTAGAATAGTTCATGTTGGAAATGCTGGGTAAAGGGTTATGTGAAAGAGAAAAAAAACAGAAGGTATCATTGATTCTCATTTTTGTGACCATTAAGTGGTCTGTACAGTTACTGCAAACAATGATTGAGTGACTACTGAACTCTTGGTCCTAATGAAAACACAGGTTTAGGTTCTTGTGACATGTGGCTACAACAATTTTTCAACCATTCAATTCATAACTTTATTTTATATGTGTTTCTGTTACATGACTTTTAAAAAAATGTTGCTTCATTAACACTGAACTCACAGTGGGTAGCATTATAACTGAAGCTTGAAAATAGTTCATCTAACACACATATTTTCTCTGAAAGGCACATCTCAGCTTTCTTGTGGTTAGGAACACTAGACAGAACTTTCACACTGCACTGGGGGACCATTATAAGTAGTGAAATCATCAACAGAAAGCACAAAAATGTGGAAAAAATGTGGCAATGAAAAGACCTAGCAAAGAACTTTGTTTACAGAATAGGAGTTAAAACAAGAAGGCAACTCAATTGGATACATGCACATGGGGAAACCGAAATTTGTGGTTGCTCTGCTAATGACCACAAAAGTCTCATGAATATTGACTTTCATCTCACAAATACATGTTAGTAAGTTAACAGATTTGAAAATATGGGAGCCGTAAATAATAAGAATGGACAATTTAGCTAAACCATGCATAAATTTTAAATATCTAAATATAATTTCCTTTATCTGACAAGCAAATCATGGTATTGCTACGATCAAGTCATGTGAAATGAGTTTCAAAGAACATTTTCTTATAACTACAGTTTGAAGTCATCTCTCTGAGGGATGTTTGGGTGTATCAGAGAGTAATTCGTTTCAGGGCCTCTGTAGATACCAAAGTCTGTGGATACTAAAGAACCTTCATATAAATTGATGGTATCTTTTGCATATAACTTTTGCATATCTCCTGTATACTTTAAATAGTCTTAATTCCTCATGATATTAGCCTCATACAATATAAAGGCTATCTAAATAGTTGTTGCACTGCATTGTTTAGTCAATAGTGACAATAAAAAAGTCTGTATATGTTAGATACATATGCAAGCGCTGTAGGCCTAACTACACACTATGTTTTTTCATAGTTGGTAGAATTCATTGATGTGGAGCCTCAGGATATTGAGAGCTGACTGTGTACAAAATCCATAAAGTTTTTCTAGTTCACATAAAAATCAGATCTTTCTGTATCTTACTGCTTATTTTCATTGTGGATGAAGACTTTAGAATCAACAAATAAACAGGAAAAATAATGGTGGCTGCAAACCCTCTCAGGAATTTGAGAGTAATGAGGCTTGCTCCTAATATTGATAAACGCAAATCATTTGGTTGAATCCCTAACAACAGCCCATGTTTAATTGTAAGGTTTATAGAGATAATGCTGTCATTCTTAATGTTTTCCAGCTTATATTTAAAAGCCTATCAGGGCACAATTATAATTATTATGCCTCTTGATTGAATAAGTATAAAGCTGCAGAGACCCCACCCTGTGACTTGAGAACTAATATAGTAAGCCAAGACAATATCATTGTAATCCATTTAAGTAGACGCCCATTTAAAATTTTTCCTCAAACAATGGATAATTGATGGAATTTAAAGGAAGCAATGAAATGCATCCTGATTGACTTGACAAGAAATGTAAGCTTGCCATCTTAGAACTAAGACCATGATTAACAGCTATAGCTGTTAATTGAAGATTTCAAGTGGTCTTTAACATGAATGTTTTCTACTCTCATTTTAAGTAATGCATAATGTGTATTTGCTAAACAATACTCTTACAGTGTAGGCATTGTCATGCTATTAGTAATGCAGATGTCAACTGGATTTCTATTGCATTTAGTTGGAAAGAGTCAGTCATACATGTAAGTGAATAAGAAATTGAACTCCAATATGACTGAGGTTTATTCTGTGAAAAACAGTAGCAAAAAAAAGCATATTTTCATTTAAACTTTAAGTAGATCATTCATTCACAAATGTAATTCCATATATGTACCACATGTGTTGCACTGGGATCAGAAATGAAACTTTTTTCCTATCTCCATTTGATAACTTTCTGCTTTTTAAAAAAGAAGTTTAAGTATATTTTCTTTTAGATGTGAATTTAAACCAATTATCACTGTCTCAAAAGGAGATTGACTCCAAGAGGTTTGAAAATACCTCGTTCCTGAACTCAACCAACTACACATTGTTTTCCTTTTTTAAACATGTAAATTAATCTAGGTGCTTGATCTTGTGCATTTGTATATATAAAGTTCTAGCTGGCAAGTATTTGAATTTGGGTGAAGTTGTTTTTTTTTCTCCCTTACAAAAGTTTAAGATATAAATGTCATCAGTTTAGAGGGAAAAAGAATTAATATATTTAAAATAAAATCCTCAGGTAAAAAACAAATAAAACTTTTGAATGCAAGATAGTTGTTGGTTGAAATTGTGCATCACATTAATAACAAGCTTATTGTCAGTTGCAGAGGGACAGCTCATGATCCTGAGAAACAATACAATTGACTCTATCCGTCCGGTCCAGACTCTGAAATCCATCCTCATCACTGGTTGCTGCCACTGACTCATTAGTCTCTCTGGCTCCACTTTTTCTCTGCTGTCATGTAGTCTACAAACTGCCCCTAAATCCTCCATTAGTCAGTCCACTTCCTCCCAACAACTGTCAGTGGTTTTCCAGGACCTCTTCAACAAAACAGTTTTGCTTTCCTTCCAAGGCTACCATGTATGACCGGACATCGTCTTTCTGTACTGTCACCTGCTGATCTCCACACACACAATTACTTGGGTGGGGCTTCCCATTTTCATGCTAATTTAGCATCTTTCCTCAAATTCATACCTAAAATACATAATCCTACAATCTCAAACCATCCAAAATTCCAATTCTACATTCTTTAGTCTACTCCAGTAAGCCCAGATCTCTCCAAAGTGTCTAGTCTAGTCTTACACAGTGCTATACATGATTGTATACTGGTATGTGCTGTTATCTATTTTTTCACTTATATAGTTCTTGTCCATAAGTAGATGATAAAGGTCAGCATCATCAGCAGCATTCTCTTTTAGTTTACTGAGTTTCATCAGCTTCAGAATTAAACTAATAGCTTAGTTAACAAGGAGAGCTACTTTTTGTTTCATATGATAGCATATTTATATAAAAATAATCATGGGGAAGAACACTAGAATATTGAAGGAAACATTTAATATATATTAACAAGTTAAGAAAAAGGAACAGGAAATATACTTGATAAATATTTTTATAAATTGATATCATGGGTGGTTTGAAGGCTATCTTAGTGACTTTGTGTTTAATCTTGGCCATATTTTGCCCATGATACTGTGACTGAAAGTTTATGGTCTCCGTGGGCACATCATTTTCCTTTTCCCCAGTTCTCAGTCTTATGTTGGTAATTCTGAGTATTTGAGAGACTCAGAAGTCACCATGTCTGTAGAAGGATTGTGTTGCCAAGCTTCTTTCATTGTGATCCCACTCTGCTGCAAATGAAAAGTCAGCACTCATAAAATACTGTGGGTCAAAGCATTCTTTTTCTCTCTGGTCCATGGTTAGCAAGTTTTCAAAAGCTCTTACCAGCACAAATCACTCTATATTGTATTTATTTATGTTAGGATGTTAGATGAAAATAGTTATCGCTGAAAGTTAAAAAATTAAACATGCTTAACATACTTCTCTTACATTTGTGCTCTGGACTGTCATTCATGTAAATTAGATTTAAATTGTATTGGGCATCTTTTAGAACCTCAAGTTTACAAACTGTTACTTATCAACAATTTTGATTTACATTTCAAGGCAATTGAAAAAGTGCTAAAACTATCACTTTGTAGTCTAAACTCTGAAATGAGAAAGTGTGATTTATTTGTTCTTCCTATAGATGAGAAAGAATTCTTGTTTTCTTTAACATAGCTGAGTCTTCAGAACTACCCCAAATATTACATAATCAAATTAATATGACTTGTGCTCTGTAGATTCAGATACACTCTTTTAAACCACATTCCTAAGTTATTTTCATGACAGCCTCAATTGGTAGTTGAAGGCTAGAATTAAGGCTGTATACTGAATGCCTTTATAACATATATATGCATGTTTCCCTAAAATATGGAAACCTGAACCTTGATTAGAAGCCATATTCCTTGGAGAGTTCTTTGGAGTTTCTTAATTCCAGTAACTTATAAGAATCTTCCTTTTCTTGCCCAAATATGACTTAGTGTTAATTTCATGCATATAAATGAAATAGTGTATGAAACAGCAAAAATGAGAGCCAAAAAGCCCCTGGGCAAAATTCCCAGGCAGAGCATCTAGAATTCTAGCTCTGATTTGCAGGATCATTATTGTCCAGACCTAGCCTGAAAGCTAAATGCATTTTATCCTGCTTATCAATGCAGGCTGTGCCTCATAACAAGACCAGAGATTACTAAACTCATTTTCTTCTGCAAAAAATCTGATTTAAAGTTCACATTTTCAAAAGGGAAATAAGAAAGTACTGACTGGCTGGTAACAGCCTAAGTATTAAAATATAACTGAGAAGTATATAGGAGGAAAGAGAAGGATAAACAATTTCCAAATCCTTCTCTTCACTTTTATTGCAGTAAACAGGTAGCACATATACAGCCTTCCATGAAGTTTTGTATTCATTGTTGTTACCAATGGTTCCTAGCTGTGAAAGAGGAATATTAACATTCCTACCCAAGGGTCAGTCACCACATCCTTATTTGTTTTCAGATAATATATTGGATTTTGAAAATGTAAGAAATCTTGTTCCAATGGTGTGAGAAAATTTTTCTCTTTAATTTCAATGAAACTTATCTGCCTTTTGATCTTAGTGTAAGACCATTTCAACATCAATTGAATATTTGTTTATCTCACACATGCGGTTTCATATAATTTTTATATAGTACTCTACAGTAAATGTCAACATAAGAATATCTAAACTCTATTAACATACTGTTTAATTTAGAGGCAATGCTTGAATTTCAAGGCTTACGGTCATATCCTTAATTGAAAGCGATAACCTAGGAAATGAGCATGTTTTTGAAAGAGGAGGCAAGTGCTTTGCTTGTGCCATGAATGTGTTGGGAGTATAGAGTGAGTTTCTGGGAGTTGACTGGCAAGATAGATAGCATACCTTGCTATTCACACAATTACACACAACTGTGAAGTAGCATCCACAAATTGAACACAATATCAGGTTTGTATTCTATACTCAGTGTGGTAATTCCATCAAATCAACCAGTTGTCTCCCCAACAGGGAAATATGGGATGGAGAAAAGGCACACCATACTCCAAGTGACCATTTGTTTTCTATTTAGATTATATTCAGACTTACTCTGAAGGTGAAAGCAAATTTGAAACCTTGGTGGGAGGGTGTGTGGAAATCTAGGAATTGGGATTTTAAAAAAGTATCTTATCTTTGTACAACCAGGGTTAGATCAAGAAACTGCTTTAACCAAGTTTCACTCATCTGAAAATGTAGAAAACCCAAACCCATAAAGCTAAGTGGCATACTCAAGACTATGGTATAGTACATAGGGCCCCTCCTACATTGCTCTTCCCCCTCTCTCTGGTTGCCTCAATTCTACAGTCAGATATCTAGGGTTTGTTTTGATCTAATTTGATCTAATTTTGTCTGTTCCTTTGTTTTATAATCTACATATGATTTTTGTCTTTCTCCTTCTGACTTCTTTTGCTTAGCGTAATTCCTTCCGATTCTATCCCTTGTCACAAATGGCAAAATTTCATCTTTTTAAAAATAGTTGAATAGTACTCTGTTGGTTATGGTGGATGTAGTTTGATAATATTCATCTGAAGAGCTGTGATGTGAACCTGTACCTGAACAATTTACCTTAACACATACACATAACCCAAAAGATCATTTTCTAAAGCAGGGGCAGAGCAGAGCCTGTACTCATTACTATACCCTGTAAGAAAATGAGTCTGCCTATTCAGTGCTCTGAACATCTGTTTTAATCCAGGCTGCCTGAGGAACCAGTGTTGGACAGTCAACCAGCAGTACTGTCTATTTGTCATTCTAAACATCTAACATGACTGACAGCTCTGAGAAGTCAAAAGTTCGTCTTGGTGGGAGAGGAAGAAAGCCAGTTTCCATTCAGTCTGTTCTGTGCTTCTTCTTCTGTAATCTGAGTAGCTCAGTTTTTGGGTTTTCCATCTAAATGTTCATATTAAGAAAAAAACTTGAACAAAGATTTTTCAACTTAAATTGTTTAAATTTTAAAAAATTGAAATAGCATGGTTTTCATCTTTGTTAGTGATTTGACAGTATAGGATTAAAACAAGCTTTAAAAAACATCAATTTAAAGTTTTCTCCCACCCTCAAGGAATATAAAGGCTTAAGTCTCATTTAAATATTGCTTAAATTACACCTCCTGTCTTTGAATGAATATTTATGCATGAAAATGGGTTTGTGTAAGAGGCCATACAGTTGGGAGGCTGCTAGATGTTTTGGCCCTGACTTGGATCTCTTCTCTAATCTATCTGACTTTGAGAGACTTCTCTCTGAGTCTCTGTGGTATGTTTTCATATGTGAAAGATGTTTTCACTGGTTGTTGCCCAAAGACTGCTTGAAACTATGAATGTAGCATCTAACATGAAGAATGTGTTCAAAATGTATATATTCATCCTCTTTCTTTTATAGTTATTAGTAAAGGGAAAGTTTCTATTGAACAGTGACATAGGATAACAGGGTAAGAAACCTGGTACTTGCCTATCATCTTGTGTCACTATTAGAAACTTTTCCCTTGCTGACAACTACAAGGGAAGGGGGACAATTAAAAAAATTAGCAATATTTTCATTCAAAATTTAAAAACTATTTTAGAAATGGCCTTGCTTTGAGGACTAGGGTTTTTATAAAATGCTTTTAGAAAATAAAACCGCAGAAAATCTGTTTTTATGTTAGACTTCAGTGCATCACAGTTCTTCCAAAGTGAAAAAAAGGCAAAGTATTTCCATTTCTAGATTATTAATATCTGAGATAATATTTGAAACCAAGTTTATTTTCTTCTATATCAACTTGCATCACACCTAATGTAACCCAATCAGTATAAGGTAGATTAAATCACCAACATCTTGTTTATCTTAGAGGCACAAACTCTACTTGTTAATTATATTAGAGTGAGCATGCATTTTGGCAACACAGCAATTAAAAGTGATTTAAAAGGTAAAAGGACAAAATTACCATAGATGAAATACATCAAAGTAATCTAGTTGTTCAATTTTTCATTTAATCAAAGGCCTAATTTGACTTTTTGTATTGTCTTTAAAGAGGTGTAAACTGAACAATTCACAGTGCCTTTGGAAGATTTATTCATGTTATCCATAATGTTTATGCATTCAATTTAAATTTAAATTTAAATTTCACAATTACTCAGCCTACACAATGATAAGAATGGACAAGAGGATTCACTTTAGGAACGATGCTTTTGAGTGTCTATGTTAACTGCTAAAATAAAGGGATGAAAAATTGTGGAACAATTGCCTGTGAAAATAACCTAAACTAATGTTTAGATCGGCTAGTTCTCAACTTGCTGCCAAATTTCCATGATGCTACTGACTTAGCTGCCTTTGAACAACTCTGCCAAAAGACTTCTCCTATCTGTAGGAAGAAAACAAAGGGAGACCTTTTCCATGAGCTAAGAACAAATCTCAGCTAACAGGGGCCAGATAAAAAGGTAGTAACAGTTGAGAAACTGGGAAAGTGTGTGAGCTTGAGTTCGTGCACAAAAACAACATTGTGGCCCCCAGATCCCATCACACTAACATGCAGGTCTGCCTGTCCTTGGGAGCATTGTGTGCTCATCAAACAGATGTCAGACACCATTTTACCACACATGTAAAACCAAGTATTTAAACCAACTTCCTGAGTGAAGTCTGCCTAGGGAAGGACTGCATATCTAGAAAAGCACACTTTGCACCATATCATATTTTCAACTTAAATTCTTGCTGCCCTTTCCTACAGTGACATTTTCTGTAACTGATGAAACAGATGAGCAAGAAACAGCTTGTTCCAAGTTTACTAGAAGTGAGAGTGTTATCAACACATACACACACACACACACACACACACACACACACACACACACACACACTTGAAAAAACTTCTGAGAATATAATTACACCCTAAAGTAATTCTTCATCTATGAAAGTATCTGCATTAATAACTTTTCCTTCAGTGTATACACTGGAATGCCACCTGAGTGATCTTGTTTTCCTGCTGTAGTATTATATTATTTTAACTCATCCTTCATCATTGACCTCCACTCCACCAGGTCTCCTGGTCCCATTAGCTTCCCATCTCCCATTTTCTTCTTTAACACATCACTAAACTCAGGCAGCTCTGCATGTGTTTTCATTTGATTTTTTCAGGTAAGCCTTTCTAATATGGGCATCTAGTTGTAACTGAAAAGTTGACATGGTCTTAATATATCTTATATGTGTCACAGATAAGGGAGCTCAGTAAGGTACCCCAAGATGAACCCAGAGACATGATATATTTACTTGGCTGTTCTGACAGCTGGCAAAGAAAAGCTTGAGGAGATTGCCAAGAAATTTGAACTTCAGTCATATGGGTCTTTTGTTAACTCAGTTTTGCTCCTGTTCTTTGTTGTTGTTGGTGGATGGTAATTATAGTTGAAATCTCATATATAATCCCAGGCATTACCTGAGGGCCAGAAAGTTGACATAGAGAATAGTGACTGGGGGAGAAATATTGACTGTGTTGCCTTTTTTAGTCATTTGTATTTTGCTAACATGTGATTATTTTCCTTATATTTTTTCTTTTATTTTGAGGACTAGAATGGTCTTATGATTCAAATTTGCCAATTGAAATTGTTATTCATAAGGAGAAAATCTAGATTTACAGCCAGTTGGCTAGAAGTCAGACTGAAATCCACTTGGGAAAATTCTAATTAGTCAAAGTTTGAGTACAAAGATATGCGTCTTTGGTGAATAAAATGTGTGTCAGGACGGTCTCACTATATAAGCTTCGTCATTGGACTATAAGACACATGACAAGAATACCTAGCATATATAGAGTGTGGTAGTATGCCTGGTATAGATTAAGTACCCAGCAGATAATTACTGAATGGATGGACAATAGACTCCGATGGAACTCACCCACAGGAAAGCTGTTAGTAGGCACTTATTATATTCAGGAGCACATTACTGGGGCTTCAGAAGAAATGGAAAGGTCAGGAAAGAGAACAATTTTTGGAATTTACAATCTGGATGTAACACACGAGTCGGTGATTTTTGACTTAAAATAACAACATTGGGCTATTGAAAGAAAAAAAACCAGTTAAGAAATGATTTTGGCAGGCTGATAAAAGAGGGAATGAAAGTAAAGAAGATCTCTGAGAACAGTCTTTGAGAGCTTTACTAATTAGTAAATTACTAAGGAAGGAAGGACTTACTATCAGAATGGAAAAGGAAACTTCAGAGAAGGTAGAATCTGATAATTTGGCTTTGAGATTCACAGTGACTAAATTCAGTTCAAGCTGGAAGGCAATTTCCAAAATGGATTTATGTTTAGAATTCAGCATTGGCGCAGAAGGCAAGATATTTTTACCATATTTTCTATTTTATTAGAGTGATTTCACACCACCATAAAAATATTTAATCTCTAAAAATTTAGAGGGCTTCTTGAAACAGTCATAAGACAGATTCCAGAATACTGTGGTCTAGCAGAAGTCTGAGTAATATATGTTAAAGAAGCATACAGAGAATGCAAGTTCCTATACTGGACCTAGTAACATATATAATAAAATTCCTTTCCATAATATAAATCATGAGCCACTTTAAAAAGAAAAAACTACATCAGACCCAACAACAGTGAGATAGAGAGAGAGAGGATGAGAAAGAGAGAGGTCGGTGCTTGTGTTTGCTTTGTGTATATGTACATGTACATGTTTCTTCTTGGAAAGTTTTCTTTGAGGTTGATGTCTCTTTGTGACACAGCAACTATTTTTATTCAACAATACTTACTAATCTCACTGACTCTTTCTTCGTCTCCATTTTTTTACCCATCCCGCTAACTTACTTCAACTTGGCAAACTTTCAATGACCATTTTTTCCCACATGGACAAATTGTTCCTAAGTAGTAACTTCAGTTGGGCATAAACACTATCCTTTCACATCTAACCGCAGTTACACAAGCCAAATGATTTAATTTCAGAGACATGACCCCTATTTTATTTGGTGAAATGTTAACTACTTTCCATCAGCTCCTTCAATCTCTCTTTCAATTTAATGGATTTGGGATAGAATATGACGTCCTAAAAGTATATTTCTCTACACTCTTCAGGAATGAGATCAGCTTTGTCTTGTATTAAGGATTAAACTTTGCCCTTTGGTCTAGGTGCAAAATTCTTATCCCTAAAAGGTTATTTGTTCTCTTGGATCCTCTATAGGAAATGATACTGAACCAAGATAAAATAAAAACACTATCACCTAATAAGATGAAAATAGGTACATGTTTTCATGATTACTGACAGGTTACATATCTTAAGGGAGCATAAAAGCCTTCTATATTAGAAAGCTTAGGGCTTAAATAAGTGGAAAAGATTATTTTTTTTAGGAAAAGAGGATCTGTGAAGAATGAGAGAGTTGAAAATTCAGAGATGGGGAGAACATTCCCTTTCCATGGTTAAATGCTTCCTCTGAATATGAAATTACTTTTAACATTTTTTTTTCAGAATTTGCTAAATAGCAGAAGAAACTGGAAATTAAGCTAAAAATCCTTAGAAGAAAAGAATCTATACTTCTAGAACAATAGAAAAACCTAGAGAAGATGGTTTTAAGGTCTTGGAATCAGATATCTAATTTAATCATTAATTAAAACTTGATTTCACATGACCTTTTGTAGAGTGCAGAAAGCTATATTTGGATGATTAATCTTTATGACATCATCATAAAAAAAAAGTCAATATTTGGGTTTTCCCCTTACATGATATGGCCTTCTTCCAGGTTATGAAAACATAGTCTTAGAATTCAAGAGGCAATGTCAGGCTGGGAATGTTCTGTTGCTTCAGCCCTTCACATTTTCCAGTTCTTCTCCTATACCTTCTGACACACACAGAGCTGTGGACTTGCTGTTTAAATCAGTGGTCATCGTTGCAGTTGGTACAAGAGTCTTTTATTTTTTGAGACTAGGTCTCACTATTTTTGCCCATGGAACCGCAGGCTCACGTTGCCCGTGGTACCATGGACTCAAGCAAACCCCAGCCTCAGCTTCCCAGGTAGCTAAGATTATAGGTGCGTGCCGCCACGCCCAGCTATTTTTTTAGGACTAGGTCTCGCTGAGTTACCCTAAGGGGGACTTGAACTGCGATCCCCAGAGCCAGCCACGACTCCATAAGCTTTCGTTTACAGGCATGTGCCACCGTGCTCAGCTTGGTACAAGAATCTTAATCATCAGTGTCACTAGGTGAATATAGGGCACAGTAGTTGGCTCACCCACAGGAAAGCGATAGTGAGACTGCTGAGAAGGGCTCTGGGACAACCTATGTGGTTGCTGTGATTGTGAACAGAGACTGGAAGTTAAAATCTTACTGATCAGCTGTGTTTTTCTTTCATCACACAAATTGGAAATAATCAAGTGAGGATTTTATGCCAATTTTTTGACAACTAAATTTTTTTTTTTTGAAAAAAGAAAAAAAGACAGGGTTATTAGGGAATGGAGAAAGAAAAAGAGAGCCACCTGCATAGTGCCAGGCACTATGAGCTACTTCTCTCCAGCGTAGAGAGCTGCTTCTCTCCAGCGTAGAAATTGTACTGATTCCTTTTTTTTCTTAATTAATTTATTTTTTTATATATGTGTTTCACATCTTTGTATTCCCTGGGGACCACCTACCACCTTCCCTCCCTGACCACTCCCTCCCATTTCCATCCCTCCTAACCCCCCACATTCCCTTTTATGGAATTTTTATGTACATATCTATGGCCTAAATTGTCAACCAGAATAAACTTTATAAATAATAATAAAAAATAAATAAATAAATAAATAAAATTTTTGTATGGGAATGGATGATAAATAAACCTGCTGTGGTGACTTTCAAAATACATGCTAAATCTTGTCACTATGTTGTACACCAGAAACTAATATAAAACAAACGTTTAAAAACATTTTCTTCTTATGAAGAGACAGTGTCTATTCAGTGACACTAGACTGTGCCATGATTCCAGACAAGTGAACCAGTGCAGAGGATGATGAAACACTGAGTGACAGATAATCTTTTAATCAGTTTGTTTACTGAAACTGACTGTGAGTGGCATGTCATGAAGAAATGATATTGGATACTCTACCAGTTTTTAATACCAACTATTATCAAGACAGACATACTTTTTAAAAAAAGGAATAAGGAATCAAGTTTCTAGTGGGACTTGGGAGCTTTTTTTTTTTAGGTATTTGATTTTTAGTGATCTGATTTACCATGATAGTTGTTGAAGAAATATTCAAGAGAAGCTTTTGTGATATTCTTATGCTAATTCTGCTCCTGAAAGAACAAAAGCAAAATGTCTTCAATCTCCTTTGGGAATTTTAAAAAGATAGAAAATTTTGAACAAAAAGATTGTTCAGGAGAGTTTTAAACAAAAAACAATTTGAGAAGGTGGTGTTTTGAAAAAAAGTTAAAATGCCTTTTTTCCTTCCCTCATTATTAAATATAGCATTGAGTTGATAATCATTTTTCAAAATAAATTTAGTTTATTGGAATAGGGTAAGGGTAAGGCAAATATTACTTTTGCTTCCCAGTATAACTTTGGTGGAAATAGCAAACTAGGTTTATTGCTATTATGATTTATCAAAAAGAATAGTAAGAGTGATTTCTCAACCACTGTGGAAATGTCTGCACTTATTCCATTAGGAAAAAGTACAAAAACTGAATATGATAAAATATTGACTTGAAGTATATGTGAAAATGAGTGTACAATATCTCTTAAAGATATATCAATATAGTTAAAACTTGTTCTATACACTTTGTAATATATTATATATATTATTATATATATTATCATACATACATTTAAAAAATCTCATATTGACCAATATTGATGTCTAATAATACATTCTAAAGAAACTGGAGAGACAAAAGGACAAGGGCATTTAAACTCTCCTTGTTCATCACTGTGCCCAGAAGGCTCTGTTCCAACATGGTGGATCCAAGAGTTTTGCTCCACTTACATGGTTGGAAATGCTCCTAGCCACATGTAATTCTACTCTGTGCCCTTGGACTCCAGGCCATGAAAAACAAGTGCCACAATATCTCTGAGAGAGGAAACAATACTTCCATTATTCATATTTCCTTTGAGACCACACAGGCAGATGATTTATGTAATAATGTAGAGAGTTAATAATAATTGCAAGCCTCAACTTTCTAACCTGCAGTGCCCATTTGAGAGAACCAAGTTCTTATGTCTGTATTTTAATTTTAATGAGTCAAAAATAAAAGAGACCTTCTCTATGTTTTTCCTGAGTCAATAAAAGTAAATATGAACACTGCCAAACAAAGGGACAGTTTGATCCAATAGTAATACTAGTCAAAGAAAGGTGGGGAAAAAAAGGAGAAAAAAGAAAAAGAAAAAAGGTGAGGAGGAGTAGAGATTCTAAAGAAATATGCAATCTGTTTGCTGTTTAAATATTTCCTTTGGTTTATGTTTCTCCTGTTATCCTTTCCTATGTAACCTCAAGAAGATAATATTGTTAACATTAATAATAAGTCACCACATATAAAATCTTCATCTTTGAAAAACTCAAGCTCTTTCAGGTCTTCTTTCTGAATCCATTTAGAGAAAAATTAAATGAACTGTTGGTACAAGTTAATCTGTTAGTATAATAACAGATCTAAATAAATACAGATATAACTTAATGGAATTTTTTCCCATAAATATGTTTATATTACATTAAAGATTCAACTTTCAGATAACTGGTAACCTTATTAATGGCAGGGGTATAAAATAGGATAAAATCAATCTCCACTTTCTCTTTTTTCATAATTAAAACCTGGAGAGAAAAAAATTTGGATTATAAATCCATTAGAAAATATAAAAGAAACATCCATTCCATGGGAAAATAAAAGCTAAAACCTAATAAAAACAGTTTTTATGTTAATCACAGAAGATACTCGCTGCTCAGTCTGCATGGGGAGTCAGCCAGAAGATTCAGAACAAGTTGTTCTCATGATTCTTAATAGTGAAGTATGGTAATGACAGGTCAGTTGAATCTGTAAGCCAGCTGGTTTTAGAAAGGCCTTGGCTGTTGTTAAGTCAATCCTCTTTTTTTTTTTTTTTTTTTTTTTAATTCTCAAGAATGACCTCAAGGAAACTTAGCAAACTTCCTTCAAATTTGTGATACTGTTAAAGTTTTGTCCAGCAGTTATTTCAAAATTAAGTATCTAACCACCATGAAATTTGACCCTGAGATAGTGGGAAAGTTGATAATTGCTTTTTTACACTGATGTGATTCTACATTAATTGATTTTTTTGGTGTTCTGGGAAAACCCCAGCAAGTTGATACCTCCTCATATAATTGGACCTCCAGGACTTCTATTAAGTATTTTCCCCTAATGGTTGTTTATATTTTTACTGTCTCTAAATTGAATAGAAGCCAAATTTCTAGTTAAGCATTGTACTGTGAAACTACCTTCAAATAACTTATGTGTATAACTTTCCAGGTATCTCCATCATCTGTGGTTCCAATAGTCAACATCATTATATAATATTTGACAAAATAACTGTCAGCATTAGAGAAAATGAGATTGATAGACCAAGAGACACATGACCTAGAAACTCTTTATAAATGATATTTTTTTTGTTTTTCCTTTTAAAGTACCAAAACAGATGTTTGTAGATGTAGAACAATCATTAAAATAGGATTTTATATTAAGAGATTTGCAGTGTGAAACAATGCCTTTTTGTGTTCAAAGCTCAGAAGAAAACATGGCATGTGAAGCATATTTATTAGTTCCCATATTAAAACAATATTTTATTTTATTTTCCTCTGAACATTATTATTAGCTACGATCCATCAGAGCCTCCCAACACTTGTGCAGTTGCAACTAACATTGTTGGAGTGCAAAGGCCGTTGTGAATTTTAGTTTTTTAGGGAGGGAGCTAAAACAATCATCAGTGAAAAACTAAAAGTGAATAACCTAGAAATATGCATGACTTTGCAGGCCTGGAGGATTATTAAAGCTCAGGCCAGGGAACTGAGCTTGGAAACACAACTCATTATGGAAGTCTGAGTATATCACCACCCCAAGTTTCCTTTTCATGTGGAGGAAATAAGAGATCTTTCTCCATATGTCATAAATAAGACAGATTAAAAACTTCATGGTTTCCATAGGCAAGTTGTTCTATAAGTCAAAATATAATGAACAGCAAGATCACTCACTTTAAAAATCAGCAAGTCAATTTTTATTTCCTTTTCTCTTGTTTTCCCAATTAGAGTTAATAGGTGTCTAGGTGAGGAAGAAGCACCTGTGCTTGGATTCTTGGAAGAAATAGCTAAATTCAAATGATATGGAATGGTCAGTAAATCACGTAAAGAAGTTCTCTGGTTCCTTGTACTGTCTCTTCCTGCAGGGTTTATTCTGCTTTTGACTTGAACATTTAGTCAAATCCTTTCCAGACTTCTAGGTGATTTCAATAGACTTTGAACATGGATCACTACTCTCAAGCAGATAAAATTCTTTAAAGTGGACCTTATTTTTGAACGAAGGATTTTCATCAAAATAAAAACCTATTTTGTAACTTGACTTAATGACTTCAAATCCTGTCACTTCAACTCTTGTCAAATAAGATGACACCTCTTCATTCTTTTCCCCAAGCACAGATACTTATAGTGGACAAATGTTACCTAAAATTTGGGATTTTTGTGACCAATGCTGACTGCTTCTTTAAAAATAATTGGTAGAGTTTATTAACTTTTCCCCTTCTTTCTCTGTATATTGGACTCAGATGGCACTGCTTCTATGTGAACAGGAACAGTTAGCATTTACCAACAGATACTGTCCACTTTCTCTTACAGAAATAATTGTCTTAAAATGGGATTATACATGGTCAGCAAAAGGTTGTATTGAGATGTTTAGGTGGGTTAAGTGGGCATTTTGACAACATGGCTTCTCCCTTTGTCATGTTTAATTGTGATGTTTAGTGTATATCCTTGCAGATACTTTTAAAAGAAAATTATCTCCTTTTGGTGAGTTGAGTCCTGCCACAGGAGAATCAGCAGAACCTGTAGGATCATATTTGGAATCTACATTCTCTGTTGTAATTTTGTTCTTACTTAATTTAAAATTTTCCATCTCACTGCAAAGATGATATTCAATTTTAAATATTAAAAAAGTACAAGCTATTTTGTTTCAATAAAATTGAATGTGTACACATAAAGCAGTCAAGTTAAATGTAAAAATAAAATAAAGTGATAAAAATATATATAGGCTTTTGATTTGTTTTCATTCTTCACAAATGTATATGAAGATTTTTCTAATTAGCACATAAGAACATAGCACTTTTATTGTAGATAAATTGGTTTTATTAAAGATAAAATGACCAATTAAATAAGAGTAAGTCCTTTGCTTTGCTTGTGTCTAAGTTATAATTTCCAGTCCAAACCCTGCTTTTCTGGGAATTACAGTGTATTATATTATCTGAGGATGATGATGACTTTAAAAAATAATCTAAAAGCCATAGAAAAGGAGCTAATCTCGTCTATGCCAATTACATTATTTTTATTCCTTTTAATAGATCATTAAGTAATTTGTTAAAATGTGACACTTCATCTGAGAGATGCAATTGATTTACAATCATTGCAAATGGCTATTAATTCAGTGGTTTGATAGGTCACATGAATGCAGGTATAGATGTCTTTTATGTTAATATTAATGTGATATATGTAAAAAGAGAATTCTGGATAGTAGTGGTTTTACAGTTGTATGATCTCTGCTTAAATAAAATATTACTATGAAAATACTGTATTTTCATAAAAAGGGCAGGGCCTTTGGATAGAACTGGTCTAGTCCTGACCCTGTTTCTTCAGAGAACTTGGGCCAGAGATGTGATTTTCCTGAACCTCTACTTCCACTTTGATTAAGTGAAATATTAAAAGTGTTTACTTTCAGTGTTGTTGTGAGAAATAAATGAGATTATATATGATAAGTTTGTGAGTTGTCATTATATGTGAGTTTGTTTTCTGCCCTATTATTTCTTAAGCACAGATAACTAGACTGCAAATGAAGAAACACATGTGCTCTCCCTTAAATTTTTAGGTGGTTAAAATTTCTATATACTTATTAGTTTGTCCTCACATTAATAAGTGACTGAAAAAGTATTTTGAATAATACTGGTATAATAATGAATTGCTTTTCCTTGTGTAGTCAAAACATATAAGTTGATATGAAAAACCTCTACTAATATAATGAATCCTTTAATGTGATATTGATAGAAAATGAAAAACAATTTTAAAAAGAAGACTAAGTGCAAGAGAAAGAAACAAAGAAAAAAGGTGAGTCAAATTCTGATCTGAGGAATTTAAAATTTTAGCTTCTATTCTGGAACTCTGATAGCATTTCTCCAAGCAGTAATAAGCAGAATAGATTGACCTCAAGACACCCGCATATGCCCAGTGGAGAAAAACATGGCTAGTGCATTCTTTCTCAACAGGCTGTAAGGATGCAATTTCCAGAGATCCTGGAGTATCTTTTCATCTGTATGGGAGAAAAAAGCTAGTGACACAGAGGACTGTCACCTGTGTAATGCACCATCCTACTAAAGTCACAAGTGTTTAACAATGGAATATTTCAATTTCAGTTGTGGCATTGTTTCCCAAAATTAAAGGTTCAAATTGGAAATGAATTAATGACAATATGACTTACTTACCAGAAAGTAAATACTGTGATAGGACCTTATCTGTCTTGCTCTTTGTTAAATGCCCTTTGTTTAGGTCCCAGTATAATGCTAGGCATATAGTGGGTGGTTTATTTTACAAAGTAGTTGTCAAGAAAATGAATTATTAAGCACATTGAACTTGATTATTTTATACTTTGGTGTACAAAAGTTTTGAAACCAAAAAATGTGTAATACCTTTTATCCTGGGTTGGTCCCAAGAAAACAGACCATATTCCATAAAAGCAGCATAAATTTTTTTTTTGTGAAAAGTTAAGTATCAGTGAGAGACAATATGTAAAATATGGTTATTTATTTTTAAAAACCAATTACAGTAATTAGTGCTCACTGAATACTTATTAGAACCAATGATTTTTCTAAGGATTCAGGTATATAATCTCATTAAATAACAAACCTGTATTGATCTGTCCATCAGGTATCTGTTAAGGACAGATTCTGGGGCTAGAAAGCCTAGGTTTGAATTCAGACTCTGGCACTTAGCTTCCTCTGGGCAAACTGTTTTATGTCTAGGTTTTTCAGTCTACTTACTTGCAAAAAGAGAAAATAGATCCTACCTCATACGGTGTTGTGAAGATGAGATGTAACTGATACTACAATTTTATCAGGTATACAATCTCTCTCTTTCAAAGTGCCTTGTACAAAGTACAAGTTTTATAAATGTTAGAAATTGTTTGCATTATTATTACCACCCCTACTTTACAGATGAGAAAACTGAGGCACAGAGAAATGACTTGCTCAGCATCAAATAGCTAGTAGGTATTGAAAATTTAGGTTGTAATCTAGGTAATCTAACTCTAAGAATTATCGCTTCTCGGCCTTTTGGCTAAGATCAAGTGTAGTATCTAACTCTAAGAATTAACTTAACTAATCTAATGTAAGAGCTTGTTTTCTTAAACTTTATGCCATATTATCTCCCCAAATGAGTGTACTGAAAGTGTAGTTAATTCACTCAGCAATAAAAAGCTCCTAGAATGTATTGAATACTATTCAAATGATAATGACACTCCTTGGCTAGCATACCATTTTGAAGATTTCTGATGAATAAGTTCAGGTGTTTCTGTAGGTTATTAATAAAAATAGCTACTATTAACCCAGTTGCCTGATTAATTTTAAGAGCTAAAGCTTTAGAAAATGATTGGTGTTTTCTGTAATTTAGTCTTCAAAAAGTGTTAGTAACTAAAAATAAAGCTCATCTTAGTGAGACCAGCTTTGCATTCATTTGACACTAAAAAATTTCTAATATCAATTCCAATACAAGGTGATAAATCCTCAACAATAGTTGTACATTTGACAGTAGTTTTGGATACATTCATACAGATTTTATACTGCACAAAGAAAGGGTAGAATTTGTTTTAATGAATATATAAGAGGTTGGAGCTTTTGAAAAACAATAGAACCATTCATTTAATTGAAAAAATAAGAGACAATAATATGTATTACTAACTATGCAGACTACATTTAAATAGTAAGTGAAAAGAAACAGTATTTATTTAGATGTTGAATTGTTTCTTTAGTTGCATCAATGGCATCATATAGAAGAGAATTAAAAAAACAAAAAACAAACCTATCATCTAGTTTCCAGATCTTCTCTCAATGTGATTTAAATGTGTAAGTTCTGTAAGTTAGCCTATGAAACCTGACTAAATTTATAGAAAGAAATACTGAGACTTCAAATAGGTTATTTTTCATTAAAAATGTCATGATTTTCTTTTTGAAGTGAGTGAAATTGCTTTATATTCACAGACTCAAGTCAAGGCTTAAGTGCTGAAATTATTGGCTAATTTAACTGTTCATTTCAGTATCTAGCACTGCATACCTGGGGTCTCATAACACCATAGTGAATATTTGAGAAAAAATTAATTCAAGGAAGCCTGATGTTGCTTATCTGAAAATTTACTTCTTTATTTAAAAATTTCCCATTTACTCTGTATACTCTGAAGTTTGAATGCAAGTAGTATACTCAAAGCACAATTCTCTGAACTGAGATTATGATTTATTTAACTCTTTTATTGGTCAAGCTCTTTAATTTTTTTATCTGCAAAATATATTTTTGAGTCTATTCTGGATAGACTGGATAGACATAACTTAGTAACAGAACTGTTCTTATTTGATAATTTTTGGTATGTTTAGATTTTGACAAATTACATGAAAGTAATTACTGATAATCATATGAAATTATTACCATTATTAGGAAAGGGATCTTTTAAATAAAGTTATTTTTGGTTTACTGTTGGTTTACAATACTATATAAATCTTGAAGGTACAGTTTCTCACCTTCATATGAGTATAAATACCTCACCAAATCTACGACCAGGTCTGGTGCCATGTACAATATCAAACTGACTCTATTCTTCCAACCCCAATCCCACTTTTCCCACCACCTTTCCCCTTTCTTCTGAACTACCATATTTACCAGTCTAAGAGTTATTTTTGTTGTATTTTGTTTGTTTTGGGTATTTATATTCCATCAGATTGTCTTTCACTTTCTGATTTATTTTGCTTAGCACAATCTCTTACTCTATTCATGTTCTTTTTAAATTATCAAGTAATATCCCATTGAATTACCAACAACTTCTTGGTCCACTCACCCATGAAAAGGCATTTAAGTGATGTCCAGGTTCTGGCTACTGTGAATAATGGTGCTATGAACATAGGGAAGTATATATCTTTTTGAATTAGTGTTTTCATAGTCTTTGGCAAAAAATATAGAGGTGGAATGGCTCAATCATATGGTATTCTTAAGGTTTTTGAAAGTTTCCATAACATTTTCCATTGAGGTTATATCAATTTGTATTCTCTACCAACAGTGAAGTGAATGAGTTTGTTTTTTCCATACCCTTGCTAAGACTTTTTGTCTCAAGGTTTAATTTATTTTTTTGATCAGACCATTCATATATATATAATATATATATATATGGTATAGATCATTGTGGTTTTGATTTGCATTTCCCTAATAATTAGTGTTATTGAACACGTTTCATAGGCCTACTGGTTATCTTTATCTTTTTTTGAAATGTGTCTATTTAGAACTTTGCTCATTTTTTGATTGGATTATATTTTTTGCTCTTTTGTGGAGTAGTATGAGTTCTTCATATATTTTGATATTAGTCTTATTTATTTATTTATTAATTCGTTCATTCATTTATTTATTTATTATTTATTTTTGAGACTAGGTCTCACTATTTTTGCCTTTGGAACCGCAGGCTCACATTGCCCCAGGGTACCAGACTCAAGGGATCCCCAGCCTTAGCTTCCCAGGTAGCTGGGATTACAGGTGCACACCACCGCGCCCAGCTATTTTTTGGGATTAGGTCTCACTATGTTGCCCCCAGGAGAACTCGAACTGTGATCCCCAGCCCCAGTCACTTCATAGGGTGAAGCTTACAGGCACGTGCCACCGTGCCCGGCTAGTAGTCTTTTATCAGACATATGATATACACGTATCTTCTCCTACTCTAGGTTGTCCTTTAGTTTTGTGGTGGCGTCTTTCACCGGAAAAAATCTTTAGTTTGATACAGTATTAGTGACTGGACGTTAGTCCCACCGGTGTAAGGAGGAATGGGAACACATTTGCTAATTAGAAAGATTCAAGTCAGATTAGGTGATACTCATTCCATGTACGAGGACAAATAGAGCCAGACAAAATGTTTTTTTTCCTGTTGAAACCTTGATAATTTGATGGAAAAGATAACTATTTGAATAATAAGGTATAGATAATTCAGATCAAAAAAAGTTTCTGGTGGTAAGTGTGGTCACTTTTTTTGGGGGGGAGGAATTGTCATCCCCATTTAATTCTCCTTCAAACCTGTATGTACGTCTCACTGTGAAGCTAAGTGCTGATTTTTCATATGATTCAGAGCATCAAAGACTGTTGTAGTTTAACAAGATCTTGGAGATCATAAATCCAAGATATCATAAATCCATAAATCAGAAATCCAAAATTCATTGTAAAATGAATTTTACAATAGAGAAAATTAAGATCCTGAGAGAAAATTTAAGAATAATAAATATTTTTTCAAAATTTAAAATGACTCAGGGAGAAAGACACCAAGGAAAATAGTTTTCATGACTTGTCCTCATATGTAGTTATAAAATTGAGAAAATCAGTAGATAAATGATTGTTTGCTATTAAACTGCATACTTATTTCTATATTTAATTCAACTTCTACAGAAGTGAATATAAAGAAATGTCATATTTTCTCTGCTAAGTTCCCAGTGACCAAATACAAAGGTCCCAGTTGGGAGAGAAATCCATGTTGACTTATATGGTTTTGTTCTAGAGACACAATTTGATTTTATAGGTGAGGATCAACTTTATATAATAGATAATAACCTTACATGGATAGTATGGCCTATTACATATGGCATATGTCTATTAATTGAATAAAATTTATGAATTAATCACTGAATATATTTGGGGCATCTTTCATCTAAGGTGTACAGATGAAACTGGAAAAAATGATACCCAGTGTCTGTTCAGGGAGGCAGACACTTCACTGAAGTCTTCTCTAGCAGGGTTTTTCTATAAATAGTATTGGAGTTCAGGATCTTTGTAGCTAAAGTAGAACTACTGGGTGGAAATAAAAGAAAATTTAAAAGAGTTGCAATTCAGACTCAAACTGAGAGCAAGGAATCCTTTATATTTTCTTAAAGTGAAAAATTATCTCTGGAGACAGAAAGCATGGGCTAGAATCTCAAACTCATTCCTTCTAAATGGAAATAGAACTCCAGATGTGGTGGCTGTAAGGTTGCTGTTGTGTCTATCACCTTTGATCCTGCCTGATTCATGATGATAGGGAGCTCTGCCAGGTGGTTCCCTCAGGCCAGGTCAAACAAATGAGTATGCCAGGACTAGACAGATCCTTAGCCCAGCTTGTACTTGCTCTTCAAGCAGCACTAAGTGTTCCCTTATACTTCATGAACTACACTTGATGAACATCAAATTGACATTATTAGCAACATTTCCAGATAAGTCATTGCCTTGTTTCTTAAATGAAAGACACATCCATGCCAAGTAGAACAAGGGTTAATGAGTTTTTGCAAATTTTAGATATTGTATGTTCCTCAATAGAGATCTGTTCTGGGTTTGAAATAATATTGCTAATATTAGGAGCACTATAATGTTTATTTTTTTAATAAATAATTTTAAGTTTCACTTATGTACAACTGTAAACCTATAGTCTCCACATTTTACCAGCATGTTGTAGCAACCTTTTATGTCAGTTTTCCCCATAAGCGTGTAAGTTCCCTAAGGATAGGGACTTTGCTTTATTTATTGCCTAAAGATGCTACATTGAGATGTAATATATGATCATGAAATTAATCTGTTCAATTCTATGATTCGTAGTAAACTTAAAGACCTGTGAAACCATCATCACAATCTTATTTTACATCACTTGTATCAACTTAGTCCTACGCAATCACTACTGTGCTTTTCCCCCTATTTATTTTTGAAAACCAGTGTCCTAAAGCACAAACTTACTGAGCATATGCTGTGTATTTGGTATTAATATGTCAGGCCTCTAGTAAGCTTTCAATAAAAGTCTTTTCAGTCAATTTTTCAATTGATTAGTTAATCAATTGGTCAGGCACACAGCACATTCTACTAGTGCAATCTGACCTTGTGCTGTATATAAGTAATCAAATTATGGCATTGTACTTTATCAGACAATTTGTCAATTTGTGAGATCAGGGCAAGATGACACTTTTTGAAAATGACAAAACAGCCTAAGGGAGGATAAATGATGTGATTGAACCAACTAACTCACATGGTCAAAAAAAAAAGTGATAGAATATTGAGAAAACTTGCAGCCTACATAAATATATCCGGGTGTTCAAATTGAGCTTAAAATAAAACCACCCATTATCTTTAACCCTGGATTTATTGAATGTAACACAATAAAAATTTTTTATAATATTTTATTTTAAAATAGGTTTACAAATACAAAATAACCTGGAGGATTCAATAAATTACTCAGCACTCTAAAAACATTTTCCCTGTAACTTGACTAATTCAAGAGCATGCAACCCTCCGAGGGCCCTTCTGTGTGGCTGATTGGTTGGTCTTGTTTAATTTGGTTGGGGAAGTATGATTCACCTCCTTTAACATAACTGAGGGAATATGGGAATTATTAAAAGACATACAGATGAAAAGGAAATTACTTTTTCATTAAAATATTTTCAATTTGATCAAAATTATCTTAGTTTTCCTAATGTGTGCTGTAGTTTGCAGATGCATAATTCTGTGGAGGAAGCGGACTTAACTTTTAAAGGTGCCTGTGGTTGATGCATGGCTGTGGTTTGTTATCTTGTCCCTCAGGGCAGATTCTAGCTGGTGCCAACCATAGGATGACATATTGCTGACCCAAAGTAACTTGGATTTCTGCTTGCTACTGAATTTATTCTGTGTTTATAGAATATCACACAGCACCTTGAATAGCCTGTCCTGTTGCCCTTGAATAGCCAAAAACTGAGTAATTGGTGAAATTCTCTAGGTATCAATAGCTATAGTTCTTTTTTATAGACTGTTATTTCTATATTACAACCAAATTTTATTTTACTCCTTTAAAATCCCATATATATTATCTATGTGACTAATTGTCTTTATGAGTTAGCTTATTTTATTTATAGTTTTACCTCCTTGGGGCCTCTTACAGTCCCAGTTTAGTTCCAATTGTGCAAAATACACAATTGAGAATGTGGGAAATTACAGAGACAAGTAAACACATGAACACATTTGTAGAATGGTGATGTTAATATGGCGTCAAGAATTTGAAAACTGGCAGAAAGTTCAATAATGCAGAAATGAATAATGCACAGGAATTGAAGATGAAGAAGAGAAAAACATGGTTTTGGCAAACAAAAACTGATATAAAATTTATATTTTAACAAGCTGAGTAGATATATCAATATAAAAATCACACTAATTTATTATATATATATATATTAATTTTGAACTGAACTAAAGAATACCAAATATAATAGTTATCATGGTGGAAATCTCACTTTTAAGAAGCTGAAAAATGATAAATGTATCATTTTCAAACTCTGTTAGTGACTCAATTTAATAGAACATCTAATTTTATACTGTCTTCTCTAAATTTAGGAAAATCCTTCACATGGATCTTTGAGTGAAATTTAAGGTTAGTATTGAAGTATCTATTTATTCAATCATTCATTTTATGACAAATATTTCTGACTGTATACTGGATCAGTCATCATTCTACACTCTGGCCTAAAGCCACAATACATCATACAAGTTCTTTACCCTCATGGAGTTACATTCCAGTGCGAAGGTATATCATGTGTAAAAAATCAATATGAATAAGAGCTTTTTTTTAGTATGATTTAAAATTTTTTAGTCTTATTGAGTTGTCTAATATGCAAATAAAGTTGCAAGATATTTACAATGTGAGATAAACCCTCCATCTAGTTATTTAGCACATCTATTATCTCACTTTTTTTTTTGGTGAAAGCATTTAAGCTCTTGTCTTAACAATTTTCAGTTATATCTTTCATAGTGTTAAAAATAATAATTACCATGTTATATATTAGATGTTTACAAATATAACTAAGAATTTCTGAATTTCTGGAATGTACAGTGAAGAAATGAATATAGCACAATGAGACAGGCTAGTAAGTGGGTAAGCTACCTGAGATCAAATGGTCAAAAAATACTTTGTGTAGAAGGACATTTTAATTGAGACATGAATGGTGGAAACAGCTATAGAAAGGCAAGATAAGAAGGGCCTTCCATATATATACTCCGTACAAAATGGGAAGAGCAGTGTGTTATCAAACTGGAGTCTAGCGTCCTTTACCTGTAACTTAGGATATGCTTAAGAATTCCCAATACTTTAAAAGCGTTTCTGATACAACAGCCAAAGGTCAAAATTCAAGTCACAGTTTAAGTCTCATGAATATTTTGAGTAAGGAATTACATATTTCAGGTTAAGGATTAATGATTTACTACTGTGTGACCATGAGCATTTTATTTAGTATTTTTAAAAGATATTACCACTACAATTGCTGTTGTTATCATCACCTGTCTTCCTGCTCCTCCTTACCATTATTATTATCATTACTATTGTCACCAACACTATTGCCATCTTCCTCCTTATCATTATTGTCATTACTATCATCACCACTATCATCATCCTCAGCATTATAATCATCCAGATCTTCCTTCTCCTCTTCTTTTCCTTCTCTTCATTGTTATCACTACCACCACTATTATTGTTAACCTCCTTTTCATCATTATTGCTATCATTGTCATAGTCATAATCATCATTGTTGTCATCATCATCATCATCACCATAGCTTTATATATGTTTCTATAATTTATTTAGGACATTCCTCCTGACCTTGCATGGGACACTTTAGCCCAGATCTTTACTTAGCAGGTTATTCAGTCCTCATTTCAAATTTCACTTCTTCAGAAAAGGTTAATCAATCAAACTAAAGGAGGACCCCACACCAAACCTACTGACAATCTCTACTAACAAAACACCCTGTTTTATTCCTTACTGCACATATGACTACCTGGAATTATCTTTTTCTTTTTTTAAATATTAAATAATTTATTTATATATAAATTTCACATCTTTGTGATCTCTGGGATCCACCCCCCTTCCTGAATGTTCCCACCCTGTCCACCCCCCTGAGTTGTGTACTTTAATTTCGTTGTTGGCTTGTTTTGACTTTTCTTCATGTTTTTTTGTTTATCTTTCCCATGTCTCAGATAACAGTGAAAACATTTGGTTTCTGTCTTTTTCTTTTTGACTTGTTTTTGCTAATATGAATTCTTCTAAGTACATCCATGTTATCATAAAATTGTCCAATTTGTTGTTTTTAATTGATGAGTAATATTCCATAGTGTATATATACCACATCTTTTTCATGCAATCATCTGTTTTGGGACATTTTGGTTGCTTCCATGTCCTTGTAATTATAAATAGTGCTGCAATAAACATCCAAGTGTGTGGGATGCAGCAAAAGCAGTTCTACGAGGAAAGTTCATAGCAATACAGGCCCAAACAAAAAGAATTGAAACAGCCCAAAGAAATACTCTAATCTCACAACTTGAGGACCTAGAAAAAGAGCAACAAAAAAATCCAAAACCCAGCAGAAGACAAGAAATAACAAAAATAAAAGCGGAGATTAATGAAATAGAAACCAAAAAGACCATTGAGAAGATAAACAAAACCAAAAGCTGATTCTTTAAAAAAAATAAATAAAATTGACAACCCCCTGGCAAGACTTACAAAGAAAAGAAGAGAGAAAACTCAAATAAACAGGATCATAAACGAAAAGGGGGATATTACAACAGACCCAGCAGAAATCCAAAAGATAATTAGAGACTACTATGAACATCTATATGCAAACAAATACAGCAACCTGGAAGAGACGGACAAATTCCTGGAACAATACAGTCATCCAAAATTGAACAAAGAAGAAATAGAAAACTTAAACAGGTCAATCACAAGCAGTGAAATGGAGGCAGTCATCAGAACTCTCCCTAAAAACAAGAGCCCAGGTCCTGATGGTTTTACAAATGAATTCTACCAAACATTCAAAGAGGAATTAACACTGGTGCTATTAAAACTCTTTCAAAAAATTGAGAAAGAAGGAAAGCTACCAAATACCTTCTATGAAGCAAACATTACACTAATTCCAAAACCAAATAAAGATAGTGCAAAGGAAGAAAACTACAGACCAATCTCCCTAATGAACACAGATGCAAAAATTCTAAACAAAATCCTGGCAAACCGAATCCAACATTGCATAAAAAGGATCATCCATCATGACCAAGTGGGATTCTTCCCAGGGGCACAGGGATGGTTCAACATTCGAAAATCAATCAACATAATCCACCACATCAACAAAGAGAAGAACAAAAACCATATGATCATATCAATAGATGTGGAAAAAGCATTCGATAAAGTTCAGCATCTTTTCATGATGAAAGCCCTGGAAAAAATTGGTATAAAAGGAACATACCTAAACATAATAAAAGCTATATATGACAGATTCACAGCAAATATCATCCTCAATGGGGAAAAACTGAAACCATTCCAATTAAGGTCTGGAACCAGGCAAGGATGCCCACTCTCTCCACTCCTTTTCAACATAGTTCTGGAAGTCTTAGCTAGGGTAATAAGACAAGAGAAAGACATAAAAGAAATCCGAATAGGAAACAAAGAAATAAAGTTATCGCTATACACAGATGATATGATTCTCTATGTAGAGAACCTAGAAAAATCAACAGAAAAACTGATTGAAATAAACTGATTTGGTAAGCTAGCTGGATACAAAATCGACACACAAAAATCAACAGCATTCATATATGCAAAAAATCAAACAGAAGAAGAAGAAATTAGAAAAAACACCCCATTTACCATTGCACCAAAGAAAATCAAATACTTGGGAATTAACCTAACAAAAGATGTAAAAGACCTATACAAAGAAAACTATAAAACATTCTTAAAAGAAACAGAAGATGATGTAAAAAAATGGAAAGACATTCCCTGTACATGGATCGGAAAAAAATCAACATTATCAAAATGGCTATACTACCAAAGGCCATCTACAGATTCAGTGCAATTCCAATAAAGATCCCAATGACATATTTTAAAGAGATAGAACAAAAATTACTGAAATTCATATGGAACAACAAAAGACCCTGAATAGCCAAAACCCTATTGACAAATAGAAGAGAGAACTATTCCAGACTTCAAACTGTACTACAAAGCCATAATACTTAAAACAATATGGTACTGGTACAAAAACAAACAGACCAATGGATCAGAATTGAATATCCAGAAATAAAACCACACTTATACAGTCAATTAATCTTTGACAAAGGGGCAAAAAACATACCCTGGGAAGGATAACCTCTTCAGTAAATGGTGCTGGGAAAACTGGATCAAAACTTGTAAAAAAATGGGCCAGGATAACGCCCTCACACCCTGTACAAAAATTAACTCAAAATGGATAAGGTCCTGGAAGTGAGACCTGCAACCATAAAATATATAGAAGAAAACCTGGGCAAAACCCTTCATGAATTTCACCTCAGAAATCCATTTGGGGAAACAACTATGGCCAGCAAAAAAATGAAGGAAAACATAAACAGCTGGGACTATATAAAACTAAAAAGTTTCTGTTCAGCAAAAGAGACAATAAACAAAACAAAAAGAAACCCAACCAACTGGGAGAAAACTTTTGCCCTCC
>PVHY01015040.1:0-10470 GCA_004024945.1 Uropsilus gracilis
ATACCCCCTCGCCCCCCGCGCCCCCCCCCCCCCCCCCCCCCCCCCCCCCCCCCCCCCCCCCCCCCCCCCCCCCCCCGCCCACAATGTGCCCTGCTTCTTCACAGGGCTCAGATGTGCGGTGGGGTCCGGCCTCTCCCCGGGCTGACCCCAACCCCACCCGACCTGACCTCGAGAAGGCGAGTGGAGCCAGTGCGTGCGGGCCGCGGAGGGCGCAGGCGTCAGTGCCCGCGCGAAACCCGTGCCTGATGGATCGTTTAATCTGGTATAAATTGTAGGAAGAACAATGTTTTCTCATAGAATGTTAACTTCACTTTATTATGTTTGTTCGCCCATCGTTGTCAGTGTTTATACCTATTGAACTTTTCTTCCTCTGTGTGTGTGTGACCTGTTCACTTTATCTGCTCTGGAAACTCAGAATTTATTCTCCTTCCCTGGTGTTTAAATTTCATGGTGATGTGGTTTGAGGTAGGTATTTTTCACTCACTGTGGGTCATTTTAATCTGCCAATTTGTGTACTTCATTTCTGGAGTTTTAAAAAATCCATTGACATTTTCTCTTTTGTCCTTTTCTCGATTTATTGATCAACTATCATTTTTTCTGCATCGACTCTCAAGTGTTTGACCTTTTCCATTGGTCTTCCCCCCCTCCATTTTTCTGGAATGTTGCCTCAATTTTGTTCTTAGCCTTTCTATAGTGTACTCTGTTTTTCTTTGGTGATCATGCTTTTTACTTTATAAAAATTCTCTTTCTATTTCTTATAAAGCACCTTGTAGTTCTTTCATAAATGCCATATTTTCTCTAAAGCAGCAGTTGGCATACTCTGCAGGGCTGGAGGATGACTAAGGCTTGTGGAACATGGGGTCTGAGACTACAGTCAGGACAGTGAACACGCCTAACATGTTCCCTAAGTCCTTGCAGGGCTAGCAATGGTGGCAACTTGGTGTGTCCCGGAGGCTGTAGTTTGCTGACCTGCATAAAGTCTCCCTGATGAAGGGAGACTAAGCTCCCATGGAGGGACCTGCAGGAGCACTTCACCTTCTGCTTGTCCCACCCTCCCAGAAAGCCCTTCTCTGCTGAACCCCAGCACATATCTCAGTGCTCCTACTTGTGTGTACATCCCCTCACTCCACTGGAGTTCAGAGATAGAACGGCAGGCCATTTTACAAGATTCAAGATGCTTTGATGCCAGGTCACAGGTTGCTGACACTGGGGCAGTATCAGGGAGCTCCCCGGAGGGTGGATGCTGTCAAGGACCTTAGGGCTTGTATGGCTCCTTTGGGGAGTCTGGCAGCCTGCAGCTGTGTGTGTGTGTGTGTGTGTGTGTGTGTTTAGGGGGCTGGTTAGCTCCTGTTGGATGTACTTCTCTGAATAATCCCCTGGACTATGAGCTCAGAGCTGCACCTAGTTGTCTGGTGCCTGCACAATGGCCACCATGTCAGGTGTTTGTGATGTGGGAGGGGGGTAAGACCCCAACGGGGAGGGGATGCTGTGTACTTGATCAGTCAGCACCTCAAAAAGGGAGCTAACCAGCACAGAGCCCCAAAACTGATTCGGAAATCATGAAACACATCAAAACCCACTTCAGGATGCTTGCCCATCTGTGTGGTGGCCCTTACTCCCCAGGGGCCCTGCTTCCCAGATCAAGCCACCCAAAGCAGAGCTTTCTCCTCCCCTGTGCCATGGCCCCTCTGCTCTACTCTGTGCATGGCTGTGGGACTCAGCAGGGGGCGAGGCCTTTCTGGGGGACTGTGTTTTCCACATTGTTGCTCTGCACAGGACACAGGCTATGTCCTGTGTAGTGGCCGCTCCATGGGGCCCAGCCATGCTGATGCCCTTGGTGCTGCACTTACATGGGTGAATGCCTGAGGTAATGGAAAGGCTTTCACAAGTCACACTACTTTCTCAGGGAGGAAGCCTTTGCAGAGCAGGAGGGGCAGTTTTGGTGGGATGTCTGAGCAGTGTGAGGCTGGAGAAGCAACTGAGTTCAGCAGATGGCAGAGAAGTAACAGGTACAGACTCTTAATCATGCCATTGACCAAGGAAATGAGTATCACACTTGAGAAAGCGGCTCCACCCCTGGTGTGGAATACAAGGTCCCCTTCCTAGTTCCTGCAGTCCAGAGATCTGGCCTGGGAGAACATCAGATCAGAGATCTGACCAGCCTTCTCAAGATGATTACTCTGTGTCACTCCATGCAGGCTTCCTCTTGCTGATGGCAGCGCTGTGGAAGGAAAATGTTCACCTCTAGGCACCCATAATCCTCCTCCATAATGCACTGGATCCCTCTCCCCTTTATACCTTTATCCCCACCCTCACCACTCAGGTCACCTCAATTCTATAGTCAGATTAATAGGTTTTATTTTGATTTACTCTGTTCCTTTATTTTGTTTCTCTACATTCTATGTCAACTCACCTGCTGTTTGTCTTTCTCCCTCTGACTTCTTTTTCTTTTTAAAATTAATTGTGCACACATACACATACATATCTACATCACTGTATACCCTGAGGTTCTCCCACTGCTCTGTCACCCATGAATTGCTGTCTCAATCTCCTATGCCCATTCCTTTCCAACCTCGTTTGCCCTTGCTGTATGCTTTATTTTCATTCATTCATTCATTCATCATTCATTCATTCATTCATTCATTTTTTGAGACTAGGTCTCACTGTTTTGTCTGGGGTAGTCCCAATCCTACGTACTCAAGCAATCCCCAGCCTCAGCCTCCCAGGTAGCTGGGATTACAGGCACCCAGGATAGTCTCAAACCCATGAACTCAAGTGATCCCTGACCTCTTTGCCTCCCAGTGCTTTGATTACAGATATGCACCACCAGGTCTGGCGCTATATGCTTTAGTTCTGGTGTTAGTTTGTTAGTTTTAACTTTTTCTTGTCCTTTTGTTTCTTTCTTTTCCCTATATCACACACATAAGTGAGACCATCAGATATTTCTTTTTCTCCTTCTGGGCTGTTTCCACTAGCATGATTCTTCTAGCTCCATCTATGTTGCCACACATGCATCAAGATTGTGTTTTTTGATTGCTGAATAATACTCCATTGTGTAAATATACCACAACCTTCTGATCCATTTGTCTGTTTTGGGGCATTTGGGTTGTTTCCATATCCTGGCAATTGTAAATAGTGCTGCAATAAACATAGGAGTACAGGTGTCCTGTTGAATTAATGTTTTTGTGCCCTTTGGGTAGATTCCTAGAAGTAGAATTGCTGGATCAAATGGCATTTCCATTTTCAGTAGTGTAAGAGTCCTCTGTTCAGCTTTTCATAGTGGTTGGACCAGTTTGCATTCCCACTGGCAGTGTAAGGGTGTTCCTTTCTCTCCACATCTATCTACACCAGCACTTGTTTTTGCCCATTTTTTGGATATGGGCTATTCTTACCAGTGTGAAGTGGTATCTCATTGAGGTTTTGATTTGTATTTCCATGATTATAAATGATTCTAAGCATTTTTTCATATGCCTATTGATCATTTGTATTTCCTCTTTGGAGAAGGGGCCTTCTGACTTACTTTTCTTAGCACAATTCTGGCCAGTCCCATCCCCATTGTTGCAGATACTAAGAGTTCATCTTTTATAACTGCTGAGTATCATTCCCCTTTCCATGTCTCTCATAGCCACTATATCCACTGCTCTGTCTTAGACACTTTGCTTATTTCTGTAATTCAGCTGCTGTGAATACAATGCAGTGAACATGGGAGCTCACATTTCCCTTGGAAAGACTATTGTTGTGTTCTTTAGATAGCTCCCTCATCACAGAGTTACTGGATGGTATAGGTCTGTTTTTTTAATTTTTTGAGCAACTTCTGCACATCAGTAGGGCTCTGTAGGGCAGAGCCGTCTGATCTCCCTCCAGCAGCTGAACCCTGGGCTTCCCTGAACCCAGCTTGGTGGGGTTAAACATAGGGAAGAGCTGCCAGTCACGGTGCAGAGTACTGGCACTTCTGTGGAGCATAGTCATGGAGCAAGGACTCTGGGCCCCGGTTGCTGGGAGATTAGAGCCAAAAGGGTGTTTCTGTGGCCAGAGTGCAAAGTACAGTGGCAGCAGTAACAGGCCCAGCCTCCAACCACTCAGCAAGTGACTCTGCAAGGACTTGGGTCTAGCCAATTGTTACTTCCATGGAGCCCAAGACTGTTTTGCTCCTGGAGATGATGGCAGGGATAAGTCATGCACCAAGACTTTTGCAGAGGCTAGGCCCAGCTGCACTTCTGGGCCCACTGGTCTGCCTCAGCCTCCACCTGGCATCTCATGTTACCTCCCTCCCCCAGTCCCTGGTGGCTCCCGAGTGACTTCTGGGAATTGTCCCCAAAGACAAATGTGTGTGTTTGGTTGACACATGACCCATGGTTGAGTCACAGTAAAAGGACGGACACAGAAATACATTCCTTTTTATTGTCTGCTCCGAAAAGTGCCCCTGGAAAAGAAACACCTGTGAGGTTGGCTGGAGAAGTGAGGGGTTGTCTGTGAACAGTTTCCGTTGGGAGAACTGGTAGCAGGTGCCATGCCAGCCTTGTATCTTCCAAATCTGGGGGAAGATGGTTTATGGGGACATTTCACTGAGATTCTGAGGCTCAGTGAGCCATACAGAGGCCCACACCTGGTGGGAGATGGGGTGCTGAACTGAACCCCAACATTTCACCTTGTGCTCCAAGGACTGAGACACTGGGAGGTTGAACAACCTGCACACATCTACTGCCTGGAAAATGCTGTCTCCATAGTGGAGCTGGACACATACCATGGCACAGTGGGGGTAAGTGTTTAAAGAGAATCACCTTGCAGAACTGTGCAGAGGCTGGGCTCCCTCCCATATTGGGGTTCCCTTCTCTAAAACCACAGGAGGGAAGAGAGTGCCTCTTGGTGCAAGAACAGAACAGGCAGATAGCAGAGCACAGACTCACAGAAACACACCTTTTGTGGAAGATGAGCAGGTTTTAACACATGACACTAGAATGACTATACAGCTGCTGGAAATAAAAGCAGACCTGCTTCACACCAGACATCAGGATCTCAAAGAGATATCTGCCACTGCGCGCCCAGGGTTTGTCAATGACCGTAACCACGATGCTGGAGACTCTGAATCCCCATCCACAGATGAATGCGTAGAATGTGGACTATTCATCCAAGGGAATATTAGTCAGTATTAAGAAGGGTGGGATCCTGTCAGTGGAGAAAACATGGATGAACCAGAGTCTTATAAACTTAGGCTAATGCAGGACAAATGACTTGATCCCACTTTATGAAGTGTGAGGCACCTCATAAAGCAGTCACATAGGTGAAAGTGGAGAATAGTTAGGCGGCCACCAGCAGTTGAGGGAGGGGAAGGGGCCCTGTCTTTCAGGTGGAGCCCTGACACTCCACCAGGCTGGACGTATAAGCTAGCAGCTCTGCACTGTGCACTTGCCATCATTGGAGGGTAATGGGACCTTACCACCTTATAAAAGGATGTTCTGGAAGCACTTCTATGGGCCAGTATCTCTAAGGCAGCGCAAGGTGGGCCCCACCTGGCTCTCAGAATCAGGACCTTTGTCTGTCTTATGGAAGACGAGGCCTGGATTTGACCCTCTTTTATGTAACTTGCTGGAGTGGCCTCTCTGTGTTGCAAAGCACCAGCCTCTGGACCGCTGTCAAGGGGAAATGTGACCCACTAGTCATGTTTCTCAGTGGAGATACCCCAGAGGGGGCTACCCTGTTGCTTTAAAGGGGCAGAAGGAGGTCTCAAAGCGCGGCCCATTACCACTTAGGTGATTCTAGTCATCTTGGAGAATTGCCCTGTGAAAACAAGGAAAGTCTTATTCTGGGATATGTATGTGAAGGGCACTTGTACTCTACCATTTTGGTTGAGTGATGTCCTGATAGCGGACCTTGTTAGGGACATTTAGACCAGGTGGAAATAGTGATACCCCGATGAGACCAGTAGCAGCCAGAACTTCACAGTAGAACACTAGACTTGTAATAATGAGCACTTAAGAAAATATTTAGCAGCAATATTGTAAATTTGTATAATTTGACATAGACACCCCAAATCAGTTAAATTTGTGTTATGAAATTGACATGGAAAGAGACTGGTCCTGATGAAAATTTTTTGAAAAAAAGCAAATTGCTTACTTGTGGTCTAGAAAGTGATCAGAGGATTATGTTGGTTTAATGACAATGTTGCTGCAGTTGGGAAGAAAATGTCTTCATTTATAGATAGAGCCTAAACATCCTAGGTGCTTTTATTTTGTCATTTGTGAACTCCATGGAAATGTTTTGAGTGGAGGTCCCAAACAGTACGGTATGATTGAAAAAAGAGGAATAAAAGAATGCCTATTAGATTTATACTGGTAATTAATATAGAAAATTAAGTGATATGATTTTCTATATTAATGCCCTGAATTAACTCATTGGTAAATTACGAAAGGCTTCTAGAGGAAGTCTCCTAGATAAAATAGCTATGTATAAAAATGAACTTAATTCCTTAAAAAATTAGTAATTAGAAAGTTTAATAATGTATTTTATTTTTTTATAATTTATTTATATATAAATTTCACATCTCTGTGATCTTTGGGGTTCACTCCCCTCTCTGACCATTCCCACCCTGTCCCCCCCCAAGTTATGTACTTCAATTTGGTTGTTGGCTTGTTTTGACTTTTCTTCATGGATTTTTGCTTATCTTTCCCATTTCCCATCTAGTAGTGAAACCATTTGGTTTCGTTTTTTTCTTTTTGACTTGTTTCTGCTAATATGAATTCTTCTAAGTCCATCCATGTTATCATAAAATCATCCAATTTGTCATTTTTAATTGATGAGTAATATTCCATTGTGTATATATACCACATTTTTTCATCCAGTCATCTGTTTTTGGGCATTTCGGTTGCTTCCATGTCCTTGCAATTATAAATAGTGCTGCAGTAAACAGCCGAGTACAGGTGTCCCTTTGTACCCACATTGAAGTCTCCTTTGGGTAAATTCCCAAGAGAGCAATTGCTGGGTTATACAGTAGTTCCATTTTCATTAATTTGAGGGCCCTTCATACAGCTTTCCATAGAGGTTGGATCAGTTTACATTCCCACCAGCAGTGTAAGAGTGTCCCCTTCTCTCCACATCCTCACCAGCACTTGTTGCCCTTTTTTATGGATATGGGCCATTCTTACTGGTGTAAGGTGATATCTCATTGTGGTTTTGAATTGCATTTCCCTTATTGCTAGTGACATTGAGCAATTCTTCATGTGCCTGTTGTATTTCCTCTTTGGAGAAGTTTCTTTTTAGTTCTTTCCCCCATTTTATGATTGGGCTTCTTGTTTTGCTTTTGTTTAATTGTGTAAGTTCCCTGTGGATCTTTGTTATTAAACCCTTATCATTCTTGTGGAGGGCAAAAAAATTTTCCCATTCAGTTGGGCTTCTTTTAGTTTTTTCTGTCATCTCTTGTTGTACAGAAACTTTTTAGTTTGATGTAGTCCCATCTGTTTATGTTTTCCTTCAATTTTTTGCCATCAGTAGATTTTCCCAGAAAGGGGTTTCTGAATTGAATTGTACTTCCTGGAGGGTTTTTCCCAAGTTTTTTTTCTATGTATGTTATGGTTTTAGGTCTGACATTTAAATCTTTAATCCATTTTCAGTGGGTTTTTGTACAAGGTGTGAGGATGTTTTCTTGGTCCATTTTTTTGCAGGTCTTAGTCCAATTTTCCCAGCACAATTTATTGAAGAAGCTATCTTTGTTCCAGTGTAAGTTCCCCCCCCCCCCTTTGTCAAAGATTAGTTGACTATATATGTTTGGTTTTATTTCCGAGCACTCAATTCTGTACCATTGGTCTGATTGTCTGTTGTTGTACCAGTACCATGCTGTTTTAATTATTATTGCTTTGTAGTATAACTTGAGGTCTGGGATGGTTGGTCCTCCATTCTCTCTTTTTTTTGGCCGGGAGGCTTTTTGATATTTGAGGTCTTTTGTTATACCATATGAACTTCTGTAATTGTTTTTCTATCTCTTTAAATAATGTCTTTGGAATTTTTATGGGAATTACATTGAATCTGTAGATTGCTTCTGACAGGATAGCCATTTTGATGATGTTAGTTCTCCCAATTCATGAGCAGGGAATGTCTTTCCATTTCCTTATGTCTTCTTCTATCTCTTTTAGCAGCTTTTTAAAAGTTTTTTTTTTTTTTTTTTTTTTTTTTTTTTTTTTTTTTTTTTTTTTTTTTTTTTTTTTTTTTTTTTTTTTTTTTTTTTTTTTTTTTTTTTTTTTTTTTTTTTTTTTTTTTTTTTTTTTTTTTTTTTTTTTTTTTTTTTTTTTTTTTTTTTTTTTTTTTTTTTTTTTTTTTGTGTGTGTGTGTATAGGAAAGCTACTGACTTCTGCATGTTGATTTTGTATCTGGCTGCCTTACTGAACTGGTTTATTATCTCAAGTAGTTTTTCCGTGAATTTTTTGGGGTTCTTTATATAGAGAATCATGTCATCTGCATATAATGATAGCTTCAGTTCCTGTTTTCTTATTTGTATCCCTTTTATTTCTTTATTGTATCCCTTTTATTTTTCTTTTATTTGTATCCCTTTTATTCTTTATTCTTTATTTCTGTATTCCCTTTTATTTCTTTATTGCCCTAGCTAAAACTTCCAGTACAATGTTAAAAAGTAGTGGGGAGAGTGGGCATCGTTGCCTTGTTCCAGATCTTAATGATTTTAGTTTTTCTTCATTTAGGATGATGTTTGCCCTAGGCTTATCATAGATGGCTTTTATTATGTTGAGGTATGATCTCTTAATCCCTGTTTTTTCAAGGACTTTTATCATGAATGGATGTTGGACTTTGTCAATTGCTTTCTTTGCATCTATTAATATGATCATGTGGTTTTTGTTTTTCTCTTTGTTGATGTGGTGTATTATGTTAACTGATTTCCGCATGTTGAACCATCCTTGTGCCCCTGGGATAAATCCCACTTGGTCATGGTGAATAATGCTTTTTATGCATCATTGGATTTGATTTGCCAGGATTTTGTTTAAAATTTTTGCATCTGTGTTCATTAGGGATATTGGTCTATTGTTTTCTTTCTTGGTGCTGTCCTTATTTGATTTTGGTATGAGTGTGATGTTTGCTTCATAGAATGTGTTTGGCAGTTTTCCTTCTCAACTTTTTGAAAAACCTTTAGTGCAGGCGTTATTTCATCTTTGAATGTCTGGTAGAATTCATTACTAAAGCCATCTGGTCCTGGGTTCTTGTTTTCAGGTAGAGTTTTGATGACTGCTTCTATTTTGCTGCTTGTAAATGGATTGTTTAAGTTCACTATATCTTCTTTGCTCAATTTTGGGTAGTTGTGTCTTTCTAAGAATCTGTCCATCTCATCCAGGTTGTTGTATTTATTTCCATATAGTTGTTCATAGTACTCTCTTATTACCCTTTGGATTTCTTTTGTATCTGTTATAATTTCTCCTCTCTCATTTGTGATCCTGTTTATTTTAATTTTCTCCCTTCTTTCCTTTGTGAGCTTTGCAAAGGGTTTATCAATTTTATTTTTTCAAAGAACCAGCTTTTGGTTTTGTTGATCTTCTGAATTGTCTTTTTGGTTTCTAGATTATTTATTTCCTTTATTTTTATTATTTCTTGTCTTCTGGGTTTTGGACTTTTTTGTTGCTCTTTTTCTAATTTTTCAAATTGGGAGGTAAGGTTATTTCTTTGGTTATTTTCTTGCTTTTTGATATGAACCTTCCTCTTAGGTATGCTTTTGCTGCATCCCAGACATTTTGGAAACCTGTGTCTTCTTTGTCATTTGTTTCGAAGTAGGTTTTAATTTCTTCAATTACCCATTCTTCATTTAGTAACATGTTGTTCAGACTCCAAGTGTTGGATGCTTTTTTTAAATTGTTGATTTCTAGTTTGATGCTTTTATGATCTGAGAAGAATGTTGGTATTATTTTAATCTTTGTGTATTTATTCAAGTTTGTGTTGTGGCCTAGTATGTGGTCAGTTTTAGAGAATGATCCATGTGCATTTGAGAAGAAGGTGTAGTCTTTCCCTTGTGGGTGTAGTGTCCTGTAGATATCTATTAGGTCCATTTTGTCTAGGTCTTCTTTTAAGGCTTTTGTGTCCTTGTGTAGCTTTTGCTTTTTCGATCTGTCCTTTGTTGAGAGTGGAGTGTTAAAGTCTCCTACTATATATGTATTTTCATCAATATTTGTTTTCCGTTCTCTTAGTAGCTGTTTTATGAATCTTGGTGCACCCTCATTTGGTGAGTATATGTTGATAATTGTTATGTCTTTTTGGTGGGTTGACCCTTGAATCATTACGTAGTGACCTTCTTTATCCTTTGTCACCTTTTAAATTTTGAAATCTGCTTTGTCTGCTATAAGAATGGCTACCCCTGCCTTTTTTGGGGGTTCCATTTGCTTGTAAAATTGTTTTCCATCCTTTGACCTTCAATTTGTGCTTGTCTTTTGGGATCAGATGTGTTTCTTGGAGGCTACAGAATATGGGTTCTGTCTTCTTTTG